>JAJMAG010000065.1:0-90093 GCA_030564905.1 Geotrichum fermentans | reverse complement strand
GTCTACCCGCTAGGTCCGCTTGCATATAGACCTAACCCTGTCTCTACGAATGAACCTGCATGTAGGAGTATCGAGAGATGTAGGACCCATTCACATCCCTAGGGCGAGTTATCTGTAGAGATACCTTTAGAAGCTCACAGGATGATGAAGATAATATAGAGAAGCTACTGGTATTTATTATGGCACAAATAAATTCTCTTCTGCAAGCCAATCAACTATAGATTTCCAAATCCGTTATTACCATGAGAGTAGATCTACAGTGAGTTGAAAACAGCTATTAAAGGGTTTAAGTGAATGGAAAGTCTATTGAGGAAAAGTCAAATGAGTGGTTAATATAAACAAGAGAGTAGACAAAATCAAAAGAAAGAAAAGAAAAAAAAAATTATGCGATTATAAAGATGGCAAAAATGTAGCAAATGAAGATATCTTGCAATAGTTTGTCGTGAAGTAGTTTTTCAAAGGCACTGGTAGACTCCTTCTGTCTAGTTGTTGCGGTAATTTCAGGTGGCATATTATTCATATCCAGCTCGTAGTAGCGTTCTTTGGGTTCAGCCTTGCACGGAATCTCAAATCTGGCTTTGCGCTGTTGAGGGGGTTGATGAGCCACGTGTGGCGTAACAGGCTGGGGTAACGAATTGGGCTCCTCTTCCTCTGGGGTCTGGGGCGCAGGCATAGCCTTGAACTCGCCAGCATCAAGAATAGGACTAGACCGGGAACTAGGGGTAGTGATATTGGTCTGAATAGTGCCGACACTCATACCACTCGATCCACTAAAACTGCGACCTGAATCTTCAGACGCCGCGCTCATGATGCTTTGAGCCCGAGACATGACAGAGGACTGGCTACTATAACCCCAGTCATCTCCATGAACAGTTTCAGCTTTCGATGACACACTACCTCGTGAAATAGTTTCATTAGAATAAGAAGTGTAGTAAGATAAGCTCGAACTAGTACTAGGAGCTCTGTCCTCGTCCTTTAACGGTCTAGATTCTGACTTGTGCGCTTCTGAAAAATTTCTTTCTTCTTCCTCCTCAAGAGCAGTAGCATAGCTGCTGCGGGTAGCTCTGCTGGCAACACTGTTGTAACGCGAGAGCTCATTCTTGCGGTTGGTTTCGTCGTCAGTGTCATTTTCATCACGCACTGATCCATAATGGCAAAATGTTCCTGATTCGGGATAAGAAACGATCTCATATGATGCAGAGGGAGGGGGAAGCCTAGGTGTTTTACCAAGTTTTGGAGAAGGCGAGCGAGCAAGTACTCTTACAGAATGATTCGAAGACATAGTAGGTTGTCTGGCTAGATTTCTGGACACGTCCAAAGACCTGTCGCTGAAGTTAGAGTTATGCCGAGTAGGGCTATTATCTAAGCGAACCGTGCGTGCTCTTATCGCAGTTGGACTACCTTGGGGTGTAACTACAGAACTCGATGGTTCAGTGCTGTAAACTGAAGGGTGACGCCGCACTGTTACATTAGAGCTGTCTGAGTGTTCGCTGGACGCAATAGACTCCCGCTCTGATCTCTCAGGAATTGTTTGCGGAAATGAGTTAGATGCCTGAGTTGAGCCCTCTGTTTGAAGTGCCTCTATGTACTCTGTGTTGAACATGGAAAACGACTTTTCAAACTGAGGTGTGTACGGAATAGAATCATCGCCAGTAGGGAGAATCATTCTCTGGCACTGTGAACCAGTCTTTGGAGACTCGCGCGGAATTTGCTTCAAAGTTGGAGACCTAGAGCTTGATGGAGATATGACATTGTGCATATGTGACGTTTGTTCTACTTCTCGATCGGGAGACCTAGGCCTGGGTGAGGAGATGGTTTTTATCGGAGAATTAGAAGCAGGAATGCTATAATCTGAAGCATTGGGCTTTGACGTCTGTGTCAATTCCGGGGACCTGGCGCTCGCGATAGGTACCGGACGGCGAATAGGAGATGAAGATCTTATACCAACATGACCTGGAGATTCACAGCGAGGGAGTGAGGTCGCGTTGTTTTGTACGCCAATATCTGTTGCAGATCGAGCAGCCAGGGTAGATTTACCTTTCAATGAGGGTAAATCAGATACAGAATCAGAAACTGTTGAACTATTTCCAGAGGTGAAAGTATCAAAGGTCGAGTTATGCTTTGCATTGCGTATGTTGGAATCTTCGCTAGGCATGTTGCAGCTGCGTGCCGACGAAGATTTCGTTATCATAGTGTGGGTTTTTGAAACAGAGACGGGCGTGGCTATGGTCTTAATCAAAGATTGCGGACTTTGCTGGTCGTTTTTGAGAAGTTTATTAGCAGTATGCTTCACGACGGGAGATGCAGATAGTAATGACTCGCCTTCAGTCTCAGATTTATTACGAGATGGAGGAGTAGAGTCAGGGATTTTGTGGGATCTAGGAACGAGAGTGGTCTGTCGCTCTGGACTACGACTAGCAGAGGAAGGCGATAGTCTCGATGATTCAACATGGCGCCCTGCCTGATAATAAATCGGTTCACGAGTCGGACGTGTCAGTTCTCGTTCATCAGCAGTCATCCATGAAAATGCAGACGCTGCTGACGGTGACCTTGTCAAATCTGATTCAGAAGTAGGCAATCTAGTGAGGGGCTGAGAACCTTGATTTCGAGAGTGCGGTCGAGCTTCATTCGAGTCAAATGGGGGAGGCATTATCCTGCCAGATGTCTCTATTTTCGAAGAAACGTGCGACTTGGCATATGCGATTGGTGAAGAACTACGCGATGGAGATTCGGGGGGTGAACGAAGGTCGGCTACGCGGTGACGGGTTCTGGGAGAAGGCGATCGGTCTTCCAAGTAAAGTCGGCGCTCGTTAGAAACTTTTGATGGGGATTGGTTCCTTGCTTTTTCATCTTTAGATTGCGAGTGAGAATCTTTGTCAATCAATTCGCGCGATGATCTACTTCCAACAGTATCAGCTCGACTCTCAGTTGTTGAAGATGGCAGTGTATCGTAAGCTGAAGGGCTATGAGGCATGAAAAGCTCATTCGAGGTGGAACCAACTTGTTTCCGCACGGGTGACCGAGGAAAAGGCGTAGGTGTGAATGGCCTAACTTTAGGGGAGAGAGATCCTGCTGGAGTAGGACTAGTGGATCTAACGTCCGAATTAGGGCTCTGAGGAGCTATCTGTTTTTTAGAACGCGTGGGAGATGCAGGACGAATTGCCAATGGTGATGTATCAGCAAACTTAAAATCAGACTTTTCATGGATAAGGAGTGGGGAAGCAGGCCTACGGGTTACCGGCTTGCGATGAACACCAGGCTTCGTGGGAGTAATTTGTTTTACATCTGATTGAGCTTTAGCAAACGGAGGAGAAGGAGGCGGCTTGACTTTCAGTGGGGACTCTGGAGCAGGCGAAATCCATGAGAGAGAATCATTCTTGCGATTCGGGCTTGAGTTTACACGATTCGGGTTTGGAGAAGGCGGAGTAGGAATGGGGCCGTCGGCAGATTCAAATTTTGCGCTTAGCAAGGATACCTGAGACGAGACTCTAGTAGATTTTGGCGAAGCAGGTTTCCTAGCTCGACTGTTGGAAGGCGAAGCAGATTTTATAGACGCAATTTCGCGGACAGGCGATACAACTTTGGGTTGAGGCGAATGAGATTGAACAGGAATGTTGGGGCAGCTTTCTAATGCCTTACCGATAGTATTCAGAGAATTGATGGATGAAATTGAGCCAGCACTCGATTTATGCTTGAGCACAGGCCTTGCAGTTTCCAAGCTCGAGAGGTATTTTTTGACTTTGTCAGAAGCGACTTTTTTCGAGCTAGGCGATTTCGTGTTTGACGCTGGAGATGCGTTGAATCGATCCGTTGTGTTTACATTTTTCAGTCTAGCCTGGGAGGTAGGGCTGGTCCGCCCAGTGTGGGTGGTGCTTGCAGGCGGGGATGAAAAATTAGGGGGTTTTCTAGCCCCCAAAGGGCGTTCGCCTGTTCTTTTCATAAACAAGGTCACTGGAACAGCAACAGGTATTGAATTGGAGGCCAATCCTCAATGAAGCCGCAATTTTCTGAGAGGAAGACGTTTGTTGAGATGATGGTGTGGAAAGAAGGGGAGGATTGGGACGCACAAAAGAATTTGCAGTCCCTGCTCAGATTACTAGTAGTACTATTTTAACAATGTCGTATGCGGATGGTGCAACACAATAGCAGTCACTACAAAGTTAGCAAGGGCTGCTCGCTTATCTGCCATGGCTACTTACCGTCAGATGCTTGGATCTGTTTTATCAAAGTGGCAGACTGCCGCGTGGGGAAAGAAGGGTTTCCGATTCTTCTAAACAGGGCGAGACGCAGGGAACAGGAAGACAAAGAACTGGTATACGCGCAAAATGGCCAAAACAGAAAAATGAGAAGGAAAAAGGGCACGATTCTGTTTATATATTGTAGTCGCAATGAGTTGCACTGAAAAAACTCGACGTCCATGAGCCGAAACAATCGTGTTGGCTCTCTGGAACACCTACCATTTGCTGTGGGTTAAATTTACATGTGTGGGTTATTTGTTTATGGATTCCCACTTCAGGCCGTAGGGTGGGCCCAAAACACGCGCAAGGTGCGTTCACGTCACGTCTGTGCGAAAATTTCAAACATGAAACTTTTGGGAGAATTTCTCAAGCATACTACGAGACCCAAAAGACAGACAACTTGAAAATATATAACGCTCTCTAAGCCAGAATTTACACGAGAATTAGGTCAAGGAAAAAAAAAATACAGGCTAGACTTGCAATTAAACTGCTAATTCCATCTGAAGATGGCCCTTGCTTAACATTTAAGTGTTGTGAAGGTCTCGCTGATCTTCAGCTAGTAAGGCGTGTATGTTACTCTCTTGTTTGTTTATATAGCGCCAATACGAGCAGAGATATAAAAATACTACCGGTGTAAACTTTTTAGTCACAACCGGCCGTTTGATGCAACCTCTCACTTTTCGTTACAGAAGTTCTTCCCGCGCTTCAAAGTTTGCCGCTAACGAACTTCAATTTCCTGGGGATCCCACTTGCCTACTAAAATGTCTAATCTAATACTATTTAGCTGATATACTTGATATAAAACAAAAATAATAAGGACAAAAGACGTGATAGAATAGAAGGCTAGCTATGTAATGCGCAACATTTATTCGACCAGAAACAGTGGTCAGTAGGCCCAGCGCACGTAGTTGCGGGCAAATCTATTACCTAAGGGTTACTCACTTGATAGGTTTGCAGTTGTTCGAGGCGGCTCCTTTCAGAAACCATGTTTCTCTCCATGGAGCAATTTGAGGAATTCATTTGGTAGGAAGATATGTATTTGGTAATCTCTACACTTGTGATGTCTCACTTCAGGTTGATAGAGACATGACTCCACTAGTAGTTATCATATAAACGGGACAAAACACATCAATCATCATCGTTATTGGAAGAGTAGGAATCAATTTAACATTAAATAACCCAGTCGGCTCAAATGTAAACTTTTAGCTGGCTCCTAACGTCTAATGAAAATAAAAATTATAGTTGATATGTAACCAGTATATACAACTGCACAAGCAAATCTCAATCAAACGGGTTCAAAACTCCATATTCAACGTCTGAACTGCTGAATTCATAGTTAACAATTCACAATATATGTAGGGAAAAGTTCACGCTATCTTGGCCATCTTTGGATTCTTTTCGCGCACCGTGTTTATCAGATCATCCTTATTCATTTCCACTATTCCACGTGATTCAAGGATATAGTAGGGAATATCCAGTAAAAGTCCAACAACATATCACCTACTTCATATTTGAACACTGCTATATAATGCCAGTTTTTCCCATGTTCATAACAAGAGTAATAGTAATATGAACTAGTGTGTAATCCTGCATGGATTCATTTTCGTTTTCCAAAAAACTGGCAATAACCTTTGCTGTGTCGTCAGACGAACGTCTCGCAGTGTTAAAATGTTGCCGTTAATATATGTGAACGAATCAATGTGATCTGAAGAGTGTATTTTTTCTCTGTCGTTTGGTATTCCTTTTAGGATATGCCGATTATGGTTTTTTTCTCTTGAAGGCGCAAACTGAGTCTTAATTTTCATGTCGACATGCATCTTGTACGCGATAAGAAGGTGTGGGGCTGAAATTTCAATTTACCCTACCGATCGTAAAATTCCGCGTCCTACCACGTTTTATTCACCACCGACATCACCACCATACCAAGCTTTGTTTCTGAATCATCTGCAAACTAGACTGTGTCCTTCACGATGGCGTCTCCGCAATATGATCAACCCATGGAGGACTATCATGAGGAAGGCATTAACCCCAACATTTTGGAAATTCCCTTACTTGGTGAAGGTGAAGCCGTGACTTTGGACTTGGTTAACGATTTGGCCGAGGACCCATCGGAGCTTTGTGTGCTTCTTGAAAACGAAAAGTGTGGTCATGTATACTGGCTAGCCATTGGTGTAAGTTTGTACTCTTTCGAAAAACGCGTTCTAATAATTAGACTGCTTATGCACGAAACGGTCAAGTGGAGAATGCTATTGAAGTCATTTCGAAAGGTTTGCAAGGTATGTATAAGGAATGCCGAAGGAAATAGATATCTAACATTCCAGCGTCCGTTTTACAAGATGAGTCTGATAAAATTCCATTTTATTCGTGTCTTGTTTGGTTGTATATTCGACAGGTTCGGGAGGCTCCAAATAAGGTAACTGAGGAGATGGCAGCCAATGGAATCAAGTCCAAGAGCGACTATCACGCGATGGCTACAAGCTATGCTAATAAGGCTTTTCCTCTTGACAAGACCTGGAGTGTCAATGTGCTTGCTCGTGGTGCACTTAGCGGTGTTATCGGCAAATTCGAAAGTGGTCTGTCTTCTTATGATTCGATTCTAACACAGTCCGGAAATGCAAACCTATTTGCCAATCTTGGAAAGGCCCGATTCCTGTACCACAAAAAGAACTACAGAGGCGCTTTGAAGCTTTATCAATCTGTACTCCGCAGCAGAGTGAACTTTGTTCCTGACCCTAGAATTGGCATTGGCTTGTGTTTTTGGCATTTGAACCAGAAAACCATGGCCTTGTCCGCTTGGGAAAGAGCGCTAGAATTACAACCCGACAGTGTGCCAGTAAATACGTTACTTGGCCTTTACTGGATGGACGAAGCGGTTAAAGATGTGCATAGCGAATCATTTGTGGAAAATTATAAGAAAGCACTTGATTACACGCAACACGCGTACAAACGGAATCCAAATTATGCTGCTGCCGACCTTGTTTTAGCGAGCTACTTGTTTTCCAAGAAACAAACGGAGAAGGTGTTGAAACTTAGTGAACGCGCCGTTACCTATTCAGATGTCCCAAGTGTAATTAGTGATGCATATTTTTGGATGGGTAGAGCGCATCACAGTTTGAACGACTTTGATGAGGTTCTTAAATATTACAAGCTCTCAGAGCAGTACAACAAGTCGAACATCTTGCCACGGGTAGGAAAAGGGTTGGTCGAGATGGCTCAGGGAAGTCCCGAAGCTTTGCTTACATTTGAAAGCGTTGTCAATGATCACCCTAAGTCTACCGAAGCTCTGTTTTTGCTTGCGCTGCTCTATGTCCAGCGTTCAAAACACGACAAGCAAAAGAAGGCCCAGGCAGTATCGCTCTTTGAAAAGTTCATGCGCCTCTGCAAGGAAAAAGACGAGTCTCCTCCTATCGAAGCTTTACTTACTTTGGCCAAACTAACTGAAGACAAGAATTCAACTACGTCACTAAACACTTTGAACGAAGTCATCCAACTTCTCCAATTACACAACGTCCCTGTCTACCCGGAGCTATATAACAACATTGGCGTCCTTCATTATAATAAAGGAAGCTATGAGTCCGCGCGAACATTTTTTGAAAAGGCATTAGAAGCCATCAAGGAGAGTCCTAGCAAGAACGATATCAAGATCACAATCGAGTACAATATTGCGCGATTGGAGGACGCAAGTGGGAATACTGAAGAAGCGCTTAAGCTGTACGGGGAAGTACTTGAAAAATACCCTGGATACCTTGACGCTCGCATTCGAGTTGCTTACTTGGCACTTGCACTGAACAAACCGGATAGCATGGATAAGATGAAGCAGCTGATGGCAGAACATGAAAACAACTTGGAGGTGCGTGCATTATATGGATGGCAACTCAGACGATCAAAGCGACCAGCAGCCAAGAATTTGAGCGAAGATGTGGAGCAGCGGCACTACAAGCATTCGCTAATGGACTATAACAAGCATGACACATACTCGCTGATTGGCCTGGGTAACCTGTACCTTAAAATTGCGAGAGAAATTCGCGTCAACAACCCTGCCGACAGCGAGAAAAAAGAGAAGACGTACTTCAAGGCTGCTGAATGTTTTGACAAGGCATTACAGATTGATAACAATAATGCATATGCTGCTCAAGGAGTTGCCATCATTTTAGCGGACACAAAACGCCCTGAGATGGCACTGCACATATTTGGTAAGGTGAGAGAGACTCTCCACGATGTTTCAATCCATATCAATACGGGTGACTGTTTGGTGGAATTGAAACAGTATAGCAAAGCAATTGAGTCGTATGAAGTAGCCGAAACTCAATTCGGCCGCAGCAACGACTCACAACTCAATACGTTGCTGGGTAGAGCGTGGTACTACCGAGGTTCGAGCGAAAAGAGTCTTGAAGCTCTCCGCAAAGCATTACAATATAGCGAGAAGGCATCTAATTTGAGCCCAGATAATATGGCCTTCAAGTTTAACGTTGCTTTCGTGAAGTTCCAGATTGCTGGGTTTGTGCAAAAGACTCCACCCTCTGTACGTTCGATTGCTGATATAGAATCGGCAACTGACGGCCTCAAGGAAGCGATTGAGTCGCTCAAGGAAGTAGCACAGAGCAAGTATCCGCCGTACCCTCCGAACGATCTAGAACAGCGTGCACTCATGGGGCAAAACACGGTATTGAAGCAACTTGAACGTGCGCTTGTGGAGCAAAAGGAATTCGAAAGCAAACAGGCTGATAAAATCGAGCTGGGCCGTAAAGTGCGTGAGCAGGAAAAGGCCAGGCTCGAGGAGGAACAACGCAAGAAGCGGGAAGCTGAGGAGGAAAGACAACGAGTACTTGATGAAGAGCGCAGACAATTGCAGCAACAGGCGCGCGAGTGGACGGAGGCCCAGATGGCTGAAAATTTCGAGCATGAAAAAATTCAAGAAGAGCGTAGACAAGAGAAGGATTCCAAGCGGCGAACGTCCAAGACACCAAAGGGAGAGAAGAAGAGTCGCAAGAAGGAAGAAGGAGGCCGCAAATCGTCAAAGAAATTCAAGAGCACGAGTGACGTTGAGGATAGTGATCTTGAAAGCGAGCTGGGTGCCGACGCCGACGGCGATCCAGAGGCCGACTCTCCTGCAAATGGACTGTTTGGGGACAGTGATGAGGAAAGTGCAAAAGCCACGGATGAAGAGGGAGATGGCCCTGAGTCGCCAAAGCGGGGAGGCTCTCCGGTTAACAATGAACCTGTTTCCAAGAAGCGTCGGGTGGCTATCGAAGATGACGAGGACGATATGGAGGAGTAAGAATAAGTATGATTTATTATTGAAGTATATATTATTGATAGTTGTGATTATTAAACTTGAGGGTCCGAGCAAGTCTTGGGAGCAAACGGTACTATCAAGCTTGGATTTGTAACTCAAAAAGTCCCAACCAAGCTCCCGCCGTTCGTGATAGCGCCACGGCAAGAAGCGGAGACTTGAGCGACGCATTACAAATACAACGCCCATTTTTTTTTACGAAAGCTATCAATCCGTAAGCGAGACAAAACCTGACAAAATCAAAATCAAAAACATTTATATATAGTCCTGGCCATGTCTTTAAATGTTTCGCAAATGGCTTTTTCCTGTCCAATATCTGACTTTACGGGGTTCCTATAAATGCTGTACGACAAGCCCACAGTAAGCTCATATGATGAGACGACACAACACACGGCAGCAGCAGAGCTTGCGGAAAAAATGGAATCGTCGTTTATATGCGAGGACGCTAGTAATAAGAAACAGCAAGATTGGAGTCCCTCGACGTATACAGCACAGCCGGGAACTCTAAACGATATGTTCATACGGGCTATCGATAGGCCTATTCCACTAGTGCTGCCGCATGAACAGGTATGTTTACGGCGCAGTTGTGGTAGTGTGTATGAGCTGACCAGTGAAGGTGTACTCGATACAGGTTGGCGAGCAGGTGTTCAGATTGAGGTAAGGTAGGACCGTAAACCGGCATCGAGGACTGTAGCTAACAAACTTGTTCAGCGGCGCTTCTCTTTCATCGGATGGTATGCTTAAGCGTGTGAAGATGGAGATATAATATAACTGGAACTAATGGAACAGCGCCGAGCTACTTTACAGACTTTTTTCTTCGACATGAACATCTTTCGGAAGAGGACCGACCGACGCTGTACATCGACAGATCTCCGAAGGTGTTTGAGTGCATCGTCACTCACTTGAAAGGTAAATATAAAGTCCACGGAGAAACTGCAACAACGAAAAACAGTTAGCCGTGCCACCCTTCCGCTCCACACAACGTTACTGATTAGTCATAGGCTACGTATATATTCCGAAGGACGATGTTGAGTTTGTCCATATCCTGGCTGATGCCAAATACTTCCATTTACCGCGGCTTGCTAAGCAACTGACGAGCAACGAGGTTTTTCTGAGGGTTGGCGGGATTCCATTCAGAGTCCAGCGCAGTGTATTTTCCGGCCCCGGCGACGATAAAAACTACTTTACGGTAAATTTCAAGACATTTTTCGATGGCAGCGCTGTCGACGAGGCCCTGGACAGCCTGGCGAAAATCAGGACGGATCATGCGTTTATTAGGCCACCGCCGCTGGCGTGCCCAAGTGTGCCGGGCCGGAGTGGGAAATTGTTTGGAGATCTTTTGACAATGCTGGAAGGCGGCAAGGTGCAGATACTAGACGACGAGCATCGCCAAAAGCTCTTGAGCGAATGTCGTTTCTACCGCTTTTCAGGTCTCGAGCAGCGTCTCATCGAACATCGCATTTTGTCTAACCGGTGCAGAGGCACTGAGGAGATTGTTCTAAATCTATGTGACGTCAAGCCCTGCCAAGTCTCGTTGCGGCCGACGCGGTGCGGCTTTGAGACAGTTCACTACGAACGACCATATATCGAAAAGGGCGCCGCGCGCGAGCTTGTGATTCAAATCAAGGATAACGAGCAGATTGCACTTGTCAAGAGTCCGCCGGCGAGGTGGGAGGCTTCGTTCTATGACGACGCCAGGAAACAGGTGAGATTCCTGTTGCATGAGCTTGTGACGCGATTGGGCTGTAAGAGGGAGCAAGTGGGGCCTATCGGGTACGTTGTGGATGTGTCTGATAGCTGCATCGTGCTTAATGGCAAACGCATCTCGCCGTTGAGTACATGTAGCAACAGCGGTGGCAGCAGTAATGGCAGTATAAAAAGCGAGGAGAGCTTTGAAGAAGCATGCCCAACAAAAACAACAACACCACCGGATGAGCAGGGTGCGACTCCAAGAAAACGGCGGCTAGTGACGCTCGGTCCCGACTCGCCGTTAGAGATGGTGTGTGACAGATCGCTATGGCGGATCATCACGACGGGTGGGAAGCAGCTCGTTCTGCAGTTGCTGAGGGCCGAGTGCCGGTGCGGCCAACGGTACACGAACTCGACGCGCGAGTACTTATAGCACGTGACTCAGCCGTGCGTAGATTTACCGTAGCTAGCACAGGCCTGGGGACCTGCATTTGGCAGTGTGTGGTTTCCTCATTGGGATAATACGAGCTGCGCTGGTGTGATTAGTCATGCATACTGCGCGTGTAATTGGCTGGTTTAACAATATTGGATGTTGCAAAAACGCGTATCCTTTGATTCAAATTACATAATCAAGATTAGTTTAGCCTCACTTTGAGTCTCTTTAAGCCATTGACTGATGCGTGCACATATGCGGCCTTCGGCTGATCAATGACGATATCTCGATGAGCTTCGTACGCTGCTAAATTTAGAGCCAGGGCTTCCTCAATTGGGGGCGGCAACAGCTGAATTTGTAGTCTGGCACAAAAATGTAGCTGCATGGCGTGCATAGTTGCTTTATTTGGTGCATAGCATCCCGGTGCTGCAGGTGATTTTCTGCGCATGTGCGCAGCATTTTAACGCAAAAGACGCGAAACAATGCTATTGGACGCGCGCCACTTCGGTGCATTGTGTGGCATTACATAAGTTTTGTATTATGATTATGTCATTGACTCTGCTCTATGATTGGCGCACGCGCTTTTTTATTTTTTTTCTTTTCATTTTTTTTTTTTGGTTTTCAATGTTCGCGACGGGTCGACAAAAGGAAACAGGCGGCAACGTTAAAGGCAAAAAAGTCCCGCCGACTGTTCCCACAGGCAGCGCCAACAGCTGCCCGCGAACCCAAACACTATGTGGCTAGTGGACTCCACAACCTTTTGAGTGCCACTTGTAGTAACACTAGTGCTCAAGAGTGCTCAAGAGTGCTCAAGATTGCTCACTCATGATTGAAAACATTAGCACATTCAAAGACAAGCAACCCAATATCAATATCAATATTATTGCAGTCCATCCATGACTCGAGCTTGGCGCCAACGCGAGATATCGCGATATCCAAATGGCGCCCGCCGATCGCCACCTCCTTCACAGACGCGTAGCCTGCGTCTCCATGGCGCCCCAGCGCCTACATGATGGTACATGTCCTGCGTTAACTTTTTTTTGATTTTTTTTTAATTTTCGCGGTTTAGTAATTTTTGCACAGCTGCGTTAAAATGTTCTTTTTTTTCACCCTTCGCTTCTTCCTCCTCCAACTTCTTTAAACCTCCTTCCTTCTCTTCAAACCACAGCCCTGCCCGCCCTTCGTCAGGCTTCACCTTTCTCTTCTTCCATCCTTTTTCTTCTCTTCTTTTCGCTCTTTTCGTATTTCTTTGCTGCGTCTGTCGCTGCTACTTCTCTCGAGATCCGCCATTCCTTGATTTCAGTACGGCAACAGCCATGTTCTTTTTCTGAAAATCCACATCTCGCTCTTTCTCTCTCCACATAATTCATCAGCAACACCTTTCTTTGCTCTTGCAACTCACCGCAGTCACTCTTTACTGGAACCAACATGTCTATGGTGTCTATTACCACTAGCCAAATTCCCCCTGAATTTTGCTTTCCTCTTCGTCCGCAAGACCAGCAGACGGCCGGCTCGCCGCGCCGAACAGGCTCCTTCAACCACTCACGCACATATACAGGCATCCAAATTCCCTTCCCTGTCAAGCCCGCAGACATCTCGCCTGCGCCAGCCATAATCTTCCCTGACGGCGGCACAAAGGATAATATTTCTCACGCCGCTAGTACTGGCACTGGCACTGACACAGAGGCCGTTGGCGACAATATTAATGCACTGACTACTAACCCAGCACCACCACCACAACAACAACCATCAAGAGCAAAACCCCCTCATCGCCGCCATCAGCATCGTCGCTCTGCAGCCATCTCTCATGACTTTTCCATCGCTGACACAGGGCTGGGCCTGTCGTCCACCCCGTCGTCCAAAGATGCTGTCGTCTCATCGCCCTCGTCGCCCTCTCCTGCACTGGATACGGTAAACCAAAATCTAAACCAAAATTTTAACTCCCGGTCACGTGATCGACATTCTCTTGACACACAATACCTCTCTCCAGACGATGCACTAGGCAACAATGCGCCGTTTTCGTCATCCTCGTCGCTTCCATTGCAATCCTCGGCATCCTTTTCGTCGTGGGAAAATTCAGAAGCGCCTGAGTCCAAGCAGAGGAAACCTCGCGTTCAGTTTGCGTCTGAAGTCACAGAGATTGACAGAATCTTGGATGTCCCTACTTTGCCAGTCACCCCGACGTCCTCTATCCACCAATCTCCTCCTCCTTCCTTATCGACACCTGCCGCACCGGCAACTCCGCCTCACACCCCGCCCAAGAAACATAGAAAGGTCAAATCCTGGGCAGGCAGCTTTATCAAGTTCCGCTCCTCTAAAAAGGACAATAAGAGTAACGAGCATAAAAAAGGTTCTGCCGTGGAAACAGCTTCCACGCGCAAATCCGAAGAAAGTGTTTCTTCTCTGCCCGCTCGTGAGGAGCATTCTTGCTCGCCGCCAGAATTTCACAGTTCAAGCTATGTTTCAACAGTCGATATTTCAGACTCGGCGCTTTTGTCACTGGCCATTACTCATGAACCTGAGGTACCCCTAATTGACTTGGATGCAGCTTTGGGCCCGTTTAGAACCCCCAAGTTGGCTGGTTCATTTCGAGTACCTCAATTCGAGCACCGCCGAACTGAAAGTGCGCCGGAAGCGGTTTTTGAACAGCATGGTAGGCCACGCTTTGATAGGTCCATGAAACGCCGCGTTAACTCTGTCGCTATTGAGACTGAAGACACAATCATGGAAGAGGAAGAAGATTACTCGCCAGTCATGTATGAGCAGCCAAAAGCTCTACTTTCTTCAGCGTCGCTAGTAAGCACAAACTCTGCAACTTCCAACCGCGATCGTGCACGCCTTGCTCGTAGTAGCAACTCACTCGCCATTCCTTTGCCCTTTACAAAGTCCCCGCATCTCGTTGAAGTCGAAAAACGACCGTCCTCTTTAACGAACGAGCCCAGTATCACCCCAACGGTCGTACTTGAAGCCCCTCCACCCGCTCGCATTTCAACCGAAAGTGATACAAGCAGCATGCCCGAATCGCACAGCGAAATTTTCGAATTCGGCGAGCCTGGCCCTGAAATCCGGAAAAGCCAAGACTACCCAAGGCCCATTCCGCGGTCCCAGTCTCATCCCGCGACTCTTTCAATTGCTCATCATCCCCAACCCATTTCTCCACCCGACGCAGTTCAACGCAAACCAAGTACCATGAGCATTGGCCAGCAACAACCGGCACCAACACCAAGACCCCGTAAGCAGCAACAGTCGTCCAGTTCTTCTTCACGCCACCACACAAACCGGTTCTCAATTTCATCGCTTGCATCGTTGGGCCTTAGCAGCCTGTCTTCTCATAAATCGGAGTCGACGGGTGCCCCTAGACGCAGCGTCCCGCGCCGTGTTTGGGGTTGGGTGCGCGGTAAACGCGTTTCTCGCCCGCCCCCTGTTGTCGAGTCAAATGAGCCAAAGCCCTAAAGTTATTACTCCAAAAAAAAAAAGGCCATGTCTGCAACAAATCTTTTTTTCCCTTTTTCATTTTATTTATTTATTTATTTTTCCTGCCCTATTCCTTTATTTTCTTCTTGCCTTGTATTATCTTCTCTACTCTTTCTCATCTGTGCAGTGTTCACCATCAAGCTTGACGCTTGTTTTTCTTTCTTCGAATCATGTTTTTCTATCATATCTTTTTTCCAGAGTCAAGTTCAAATGTTGCTCGAATTCTGTATTTTCCTTACTTCTATTGTTTTGCAGCAGGCATTGTTCCATTTCTAAAAATGTGTAAATTTGTGTACAAGTATTTTTATTATAACTATTTTTTTTCATACAATCCCAGGATGACTTTAAAGCACTTTTTGGATTTCAATTGAAGTTTTTATTTCCTTAAGGAAACACACTTGAGAGTGTTACGAATAGTAGTTATTGTTTGACGCGAAGTAAGAGTCAATACCAGTGATTCTGCCTGTCACGAAATATACAGGAACAAACAATAGACCATTTTGGGTTCAAGATCACATGACAACCTGCTCAACAAAACTACGTTAAATCTGCTTATCGATTATACAGCGATTTGAATCTTGCTTTTTCAATTCACCACCGTCGCAAACGCCTAATGACAGTCAATTATCACCTGGTTATTCTTGTTCATGGGTATGTTAAAACCTTTGCAAATGAACCACCCCTCTTTCCGGGACTGACAACGCTCCTAGACTGTGGGGCACCACCGCCCATATGGCATACATCAAATCGCAGCTCGAAGCAAAGTACGCCGAACCAGTGAGCGGCGCCGACGGCGAGTTCCAGATCCAGGTCGTAGTGCACTCCGCAAGCAGCTTTGAAGAGTACTACACGTACGACGGCATTGACGTCTGTGGCATTCGCGTGGCCAACGAAATTCAGTCCCAGATCGACGCACTCAACAATAGCCCGGACGGCTCGCGGGTCGTAAAGCTCTCCGTCGCAGCTTACTCGCTCGGCGGACTCATCTCGCGCTTCGCACTGGGTTTGCTGTACCAAAGGGGACTGTTTGAAACGGTGGAACCCGTGGGGTTCACGACGTTTGCGAGCCCCCATGCGGGCGCCCTGGCGCTCGGCTCGAATATGGTGACTCGAATGTTCAATAAAGTGGCGCCTTTTTTCTTGGCCTACACATCGCGGCAGCTATTCCTTGCTGATAAGTCAGAGCAGCCGCTCCTCAAAAGCATGAGCGACCCTTCCCTCAGCTTTTATAAAGCCCTGAGCCAGTTCAAAACACTGACCCTTTATGGAAACGTTGTGAACGATCACCGCACAGAATGGTACACTGCTGGAATTGACACGGTCGATCCGTTTGCGCATAAAGCTGCCTACATCCGCGGAACCTACGTGCCTGGATATGCGCCTACGATTTTAGACTATAGCAAGCCGCTGCAGCTCGGCTATAGCGTGGCCAAAGGCCGTCTTGTACCGTTTATCGGTGGTGACTCTGGCATTGCTGCTACCTCCGTCGGCATCCGAGGCCGCCTTTGGCAAAGCGTGCAGAAGGTAAAGGTCGTGTTCAGCGTCTTGGTCGTCGTGCCCGTGTGGTTTGCTTGCAGTATCATGAACAGCGCTTACCAGGCCACGCGGGCATGGATGCGCAAACGCCAGTTTGTTAGAAGCAGTGTCTTTTCGCTCTTCTCTGACGGCCTTGATGCGCTTCTAAACTCCCCACCCGTGACTGTGACTGCTGAGCCTGATGACGACGATACCGACGCAACGGATGAAGGCCTGAAAGACCGGGTCAGTGAGAACGTCGGCGTTGTACTTGAAAGCGTTCTTGACGCCGTCAGCCAGTACAGCGACATTGACCAGTACCTCGATAGTCCGGCGCCGCCCGCATCTACCGACAACGACGGGAGCGACGACTCTGCCACAACGCCTCTTTTAACCGGCGACCTTGTTCCTGAGTCGCTCACGACCCCGCCGCAGTTGAGCCTGACTCCAGTGCAGCGCACCATCATTGGCAACCTGAACACGCTGGCATGGACCAAATATGCGGTGCACATCCGGCTGGCGCAGCATTCGCACGCGGCCATAATTTGCAGGTTTCCCAATAAGGATTTCAGAGAGGGCAAGACGGTAATTCGGCATTGGGTTGACGACGTTTTTGTCGCCTGAAAAAAAAGATCGTTTAAGAACTTGTATGCGAGGGTGGGGGCGACTAATTTAAACTAGCTATATACTATCTTTTGGCACAAATCATACGGGCTGGTGCCGTCTTGCAACATTTAAGAATAATATACACAAGAGAATGCATTTATAAAGCATTCAAATTTAACTCTCAAGAGATAAGATAACTAGGTATTTTTATATTTTCCTTTATTTATAACGACCTAATTCTAATATATAGTCGTACCAACAGTCAATAACCAAGACCTCACTGCGCTGATAAATTCAGATTTTGAATTGATTTTGTCATGATGGTTCAATTTAAATCTTTCGAATAGGGAAACATGCTACCTTCGAGGCATTTACTTTCTTGCAATGGAATCTAAAAATCTTCCATACACAGCACAGGCCCCAGACCCTGCCTTTACCATTTAGAGTATACATCCATTCCAACAAAAACAAAGACGCAGAGTCGCCAGAATCTAGCTGTACTCCAAAAAAACAAAAAAGATGCGTCAGCCCGGAGTCGAACCGGGGGCTCGACGATGGCAACGTCGAATTTTACCGCTAAACCACTGACGCATTTTCTTGAAGATGCAAATTTACGGGTCTATAAAAAGAAAGGCAAGAAGATTATAAGAACAATGTTGATTTTTGATTTTTTTAAAAGATGTAGGTGCTGAATCTGGGATTTTATTTTATTTTTGTTTTCTTGTGATTGTGAAAGTTTAATATTGTTTCTTATTTAGCGTTATAGCCGATTGACCGGGCAAAAATATATCTATCTATCTATCTATCTATCTATCTATTTTTTTAAAAGAAAATGTGAAGTTGAAGGGCAACAACAAAATCAAATATTAATTTACAGTAGCAAAGGATTTTGTCCTTTATATAAACTGTTTCGGTTTGATTTTAACAACTGGTGAACCATATTGTTCAGGCTTTCCTTCATCGCGGTGAACGGTTGATTTATGTCTTACTTCAGGTTTATGAAGTTATTGCGCCTCTAATATTATTCAAATCTGACAACAAACAGCTATATCATCGTCAACTCTATTAATCATTGCAACCGTTTGGATGCTGTACTTTTCTAAGCAAGTGTATCTTTTCAATGTCGAAACACCAGCACCATCACAACGCTTGAAATAGCAACTCTTTTTAAGTATGAGCTAGAGCCTGTTTATAACAGACAAGCATTGACCCATGTCTCACTTTACGCTTATACAGTTATTGCACTTCTAGTACATGTAGTATCATTTAACGTGGCAATAAACAACCTTGAAATTAATCATTGGCATTATCATCATCATCACCCTGACTGTAAAATTTGGCATGCAAGGCAAGCGCTTTTTAACGTTGGGGCCGGATTACAAAGCTTTCTTTAATGTAGATATTGCTGCGATAATGTGGTAGCAAATAATCCATACAGCTACAGCTATCAGCACAACAAAGTAATGTCGTAGAGTCTATTCAGGCAGGTAAACACCCCAGGCCGACAAACGAAATAGGTGTTTGATAACTACAAATTGGAGTCAGTAACTTCGCTTCAGGAGAGAATCATACAAGGACGCAAGAAGAGAAAAGGTGTGTATGTGAGTAAAAGCATTTGTACGGGCACAAACGGTAGAATTCAAGATAAACTTTGAGAAGAGTACAACCCTTGGCCATGAGTTGACTGTTCAGCCTTGAATACCTGAGACTCTTAATCTATTTCACTTGCTGAACGTCTACGCAATTCTGTTTTTCTGTTATCAGTCTTACGGAGTTTCTCGAAGATTACTTGCATTATATTTCATTACTTGAGCCCATCGACAAGTTTTTCTTTTCACATCAAATCTGTGTGATATACCTTCAGCAAATGCAATAGATATGAGTGAAATGAGCTTCCTTTTGTAGTCGTGGGCCTTGTTTCTGCCTTTTACTGCATCTCTGTGGTTTAGATAATATCTCTAGCTAAAAGTGGACGTGAGTTAAAAAGTCTGGGATTTCGCCCATTGCTCCTATTTACTTCAACCCTGTTTGTGCGGTTGTATTTGCTTTGTGGCTGATAACATAAACCTCAAAGCACATTCTGCTATTCAAGGGTCAATTACAACAGTCATCACAACACTCAAAACCGTAACATACGAAAGCTAGACAATGCCTACATAGTTCATGCAAATGAAGTCTTTTATTTTGTCGTGACGTCATTATTAATCTTCTAGTTTTCAACTTAAGGGGACAATACCAATCGACGATAGAAGAAACACTCTGTTGGTAATCTTATCTGAATATAAGCGGGACAATAAACAGATTTTTCATCATCGTGTTAACTGAACACAAATGAAATTGTTCTATTCTTAAGTTGTTATTTTATACACACTAGACACTGCAAGTCTGATTCGATTTCTTGTCATTCCATGTATCACAATCAGTTTTTGGAGTCATTTGGAGTCATTTTCGAAGTTCTGAAGGTGCTTTGAATCTTCCAACTCAAGGCTCCAAATATTGAAACCAAGATCACCCAGTAACACTTTAAATAATACATATATCCTCTTTATGGAGGTACCTTGAGAAATTGAGATTTTACTGGTCTGATGGATCTCATGGCGATGTATCATATAGAAAATGATATATTTTTGTTCGCGTCGAGGTATATATGCAGCTTTGCTAAAGGTACCGTTTGAGAAAAGCAGAAAGATGTGTTTAACATCGTTGCAGTTCAAATGCTGGGCATTTGAGAATGTTAGGCATGGTTTCGATTGTTTGGCTAGCTGAAAGCACCACGCACGCGTTCATTAGCTGCTCTGAGAACAAAGAGGGGAGATAAATTTTCCACTAGACAATAACACGATTAACAATCTCATGTCTCTCCCATTTCATAAAAAACCAAAACATAAAAAAACAGAGCTCAGTTGGTATATCACAGAACGAATCAAGGTGTCAAGAGTGGTAAATGAAACAAGTGAAATCGCGCTACCGTCTATCAGACCCTTCCTCCGAATCTCCTAAATTTTACTATCATGTATCAGCCAACAAGCAAGTTTTAGGTTTTATATTTATTTTACTTAAATAGGTCCTCTCAGTTGGAAGAAAATCTAAGATATCAACAATATTGAACTTGTAGGGTTGAAAAATCCGTGGCGTATGTAGAGTGAAAAGTGGGTAATTTGCACCAAGTAAAATTGAGGGCGGTGCGTTTTGGGACAAATGAAGTTTATTGCGTTTTTAAAAGGCAATGCTCCTCCAACACATTCGATACTTCTAATGTTGTGTGGATCTTATCTTGGTCAAGTTCACATAGTGCACCAGCCGACGCAATTCGCGATATTTGGTCTAAGAAGAATTGATACAGAGGAATAGCCAAGCAATGAACTATTCCAGTTTTCGCGCCCGCCATATAATAATGTGGAGCATACTGGCTCGGCTCTATTCATCGTTGATTCTGTACGGCTAGAAATTTGGCTGCAGGGAATTGTTTCGGAAATTCAGCTTTCGGCTTAACCAATTGAAACATTGGAGTTGCTATCTATCAGAGGCTCACGCAGACCTGAGTTTCGGTACTTGCTTGAGACGGTGCAACTTTCATGGAAGTAGTGGCAATAAATGGGCAAAGCAGTAGAGGCTAGAATACTCTCAAGAACAGTCTACGAACGGAGAGTATATCGCGGTAAAGTACAACTTCTATTCAACGGTCCGCTGGGTTTATATACTTCCATAAGGAACAGTCAAAGTCAAACACCTCCTTGCGTTATAAGACACCGGCTCAGCACGCCCATATGACACTGCAAGTTCCTAGCGCCGCGAAGCTCTGGAGCAAAGCTTGCTGCCACTGCACTTGGAAGCCTTTCGAGCCACACTCCATAGTTTCTACAATTAATTATTGTCCATGTGGGCTGGCAATGGAAATATTTTTTTTTTGAATTTTGAATTTTGCTGTAATTTTTTCTTAGAAACTGCCAAAAAAAAAAAAAAACATCCAAGCCAACGCGCTTTTCTGGTATTTACTCTCCAAGTTCTACTCCTCCTCCTCTTTTCTTCCACGCACGATACTCGTTCTCTCTTTTTTTTCAAGCTCTGCGGGCATTTAGTTTCAGCGGCGTGGCTCGGCTCATTCCTTGTACGCGACAACACCGACCACTTCTAATCGCAACACCATCCCCAGAACTGCCAGCCCAGGTTTCTCCACTATTAGCGTAAAAGAACTCGCTCTCTGACCCTATTATACCCTTTCGGTATGTATTCAACTGGAATTCCCTCTCTATTGCTAACGTCTCTAGCTATGAACAGCACAAAACTCAACACTCCGACGGAATTGCTCGTGGGGCCTACACCCGACAAGCGTGGGCGTGGACGTCCTCGCAAGTATCCGATCGGTGAATCGCCGTCTGAACGCCTCAAGGCAGCTCGCGAGAACGGTGTCCAACGCGGTCGCGGCCGCCCTCGCAAAACCCCCATCGACCCGAACGCTGCTGTCGCGAAACCCCAACCGGACCCTACTCAAATCCCTTTGCCTGACACCTCTGGTAGGCCGGGGCCAGTACCGGGATTTGTGGAGAAGGAATACGACGAAAAGGACCCCGGCGAGGTGATGCTCGCCCATTTCGATGAATTGGAGGCACATGGTCTTTTGGGCTCAGAAAATAGTAGTAGCGGTGACGAGCCGCTTCAATTGCCGCCGACTCCCATTAAGCGTGGCCGGGGCCGACCTCCAAAGAACCCAAAGAACGGGACCACCGCGACTACAATCTCCCCGGCTCAGCTCCAGAAAAAACCACCAGCACCGAAACAAAAGGTGGGCAAGAAAGATGGCCAGGATAGCCCAATATCTAACCATCCTTTGGCAGTTGGTAGCAACAATGGTCGGGCGAAGCGTGGCCGACCACGGAAAATTCCTTTATAAAAGAATTATCCAAGAGGAATGTCCGAGAGGAATATTTAATGAAGCTTGCTGGAAATGAAATGAACGAAAAGACGTCTTATAACACCCTATTCTATACTATTATTCAAATTAACCTGTTTTTCTGTTTTCAATCGCCCCGCGCGTGGCTTCGAGATTCAGCAGACTTGCCGCTATATATACAAGCTTTTCGTCATGTCCAAGTCACGTGTCGGATGTGATCCGTAAATAGTACGCCGCCGTTGTAACGTGATATAAGAAATGAGACTTACAACATAAGACCTTAGGGCTACAAATTAGCTGAGTTAGGGCTGAGAAATTAATTCATCCCAATTCAAACATTTCGTGTTTCGCAGTCACCCAACGCTGACCTGGTCCAAATATTCCCCAATTGGGAACACGTACAACTTTCTATGCAAGCGAAATATCCACGATCCAGGCCTAACCCTGGAATATATGGGAGAGTTTACCTGCCAAATGTCGATTTCCCCATAGTAAAATCAGCCCTAACCGCGCAAAATTTTTTCCCAGAGGCACTGCGTTCTCTTGTTCCCTTTTCTTCCAAAACTTCTCCTTCCCTTCCTAGTGACGACGACGACCGTACGACCGACCACAATCATAAACAATGGGTATGTCTTAATACACGATACTGCTACTGCTACCGGCTTTGATTTTTTGTAATCGACGACGAAGTTGATGATTCATGGAGGATGTTTTTTCAGTTTTGTTTTGCACGATGGATCCGACAACATGCTCAATATCAACACCCTTTAAATTTTTTGAGATGAACTTTTCGACTCAGTATAACGCCGTAGCCACGTACGAATCAATCGAAAGCCATCCTCCACGGTCTCAACGAGCAATGCCAAACTTTCAAGTTCACTTTTACTAACAAGCTTTCAGCCATCGCTAAGAACTACGCCCTTCAAAAGAACCACTTCCGTAAGCACTGGCAGGAGCGCGTCCGCACTCACTTCGACCAGGCCGGTAAGAAGGTGAGCAGACGCACTGCCCGTTCCAAGAAGGCTGCTCTCGTTGCTCCTCGTCCCCTCGACCTTCTGCGACCCATTGTCCGTGCCCCCACTCTCAGATACAACCGCAAGGTTCGCGCTGGTAAGGGTTTCTCTCTTGAGGAGCTCAAGGCTGCTGGTGTCCCCCGCAGAGAGGCTCGCTCTATCGGTATTGCCGTCGACCACCGTCGCCAGAACAGATCCGTCGAAGGCTTTGAGGCCAATGTCGCTCGTCTCCAGGACTACAAGAGCAAGCTGATCCTGTTCCCCAAGAAGGACGCTAAGGCTGAGGAGGTCTCTGCTGCCAAGCAGGTCTCCACCGCTGCTTCTTTCCCCATTGTCCAGGCTGCTGCTGAGTCTGCTCCCCGTGCCATCACCGAGGAGGCCAAGGCTACATCTGCTTACAGAACTCTCCGTGAGGAGCGCTCCAAGGCCAGATACCAGGGCATCCGTGACAAGCGTGCCAAGGATAAGGCTGAGGCCGAGGCTGAGAAGAAGAAATAAGCCGTCTAGTGTTTTAGGAAGTGTAAAAAAGAAAAAAAAGAAAAAGATAATCTTGGACAAATTTTTGAAGTGCACGAAATGATTGTTTTTTTTATCATAATTGTATGTTTTTTTATTAGTATTAGTATTATTATTATTAGTGGCTTGAACCTTTTGATGCAAGACTAGATTCATAGTATAATTCTACTTGTATTCTACTTGTTACCAAACCCTGTCAGATCCCAGATGCCGTTGTTGGAGAGCAGACAACCTACAGCAGGCAAGATCTCGACTTGGAAGGGCGTATAGGGATATTGCTCCCCATCAAAAGACAAATGGCCATGCGTCTTTCTCGGTGTCAAGCGGTACGCCACGACCTTGGAATACTCCACATAGTCGTGATAAACGTGTTGGCCGCGCTCCATGCCCGCCAGCATTTGGATAGCCTCAAACCTGTTCATATGATTAACACGCGTGATAAACATGTCCATGGTTCCATCCGTCGGCAGCGTTGCTGGGAACATCATGCAGTCGGATGACACCCAGGGCATCTTACCACAGTACATTAAGGAGAGATGCTTGCCGTCTGGCACATGCGTCCAGTCTTCCGGAACAGGGTCTTGTATTGTACCGTATTTGGGTGTCAGTAGGTTAGGGGTCTCATCATTATTCGTGGGGGGTAGTGATACCGATCCGTTTGACGACACTATTGTAGAGGAACTAGATGCACCCTGATTGATCCTATCCTGATGGTCCTGTAAGTGCTTGTTGTAGTGATCGCGAAGTTGCTCCGTAGTCTGCTTGGCGTACTTGACGTAGACGTCACACGGATATGTCTTGTTCTGTAGAGTGTACTTGAGAGTTCCATATACGAAGCGAGTGCCGCCCATCCACCGCAGGTGCTCAGTTCCCAAATCTGCATCCGCAATAGTGCCAAATGCCTGTGTTAGAAACGACAGGAATCTCTTGTCACCTTGGGTGATAAGCATTAGGTCCACAGGCATGGCCACACCCTTTACCATGCCTAGTGTCGCAAGGGTCGGACTGTTGTTACCATTGAGACTGATTGCCACAGAATTACCTGATCCACATGGAAGCTGGCAGAGTGGCAGGTTGGCTAATGCTTGTGCTGCGTCGTTCGGCCTCTGGGCCAGTCCATTAATGAACTCATGAGGTGTTCCGTCTCCCGAACAACAAATAACGCCGTCGTACTTCAAGATATCCGCTGTATCGCGCGCGATTTCTTGAGCATGATACCTCCGCTTTGTTTCGATAACGGTTGTATCACACCTACCCAGTTTGAGCATTGGCGCACAGGTTGTTTCGAATATGTGTCGGGCTTTTCCTGGTCCGCCATGAGGGTTGATAAGAACCAAGAAATGTTTATTTCGTTTTGATCGGTGATAAGCTCGGTCTAGGATTTGTTCAACAACTGCTGATGGTGGCGAGCCTTTTGATTTTGTGTTTCGGCTATCGGAGTCGGGAACTTCAGTGTCCGGAGTAGAGCTGGATCCCAATAGGCTGTTGGTGCTATTCAGACTGTTGAGAGAGTCGCTTCTAAAGAGAAGCGGGTCTGTAGTGGCCTCGGGTGGTGTGCTGACAAGGCGTGGTTCCAATCCTTCGGGAGAGAATCGAACCTCGACAGTAGCTGTCTTGAGTTTGTTCTTTGCGTATTCCTTTGCGTAAGTAACCTTAACAGCGTGCCTTTTCGCATGGGCAGGTACTTCGGCCCAAAGAACGTGGTAGTAGGAAATGAAAAAGCTAGTCGGGGCCGCAAAACAGTCGAAGCATTGCGTGTTACCATTAGAGGAATCTATATCAGTTAGATTTAGCTGAGAGGACGTGTGAAGGTGCTAGACGTACCTCGTGGAAGAAAGACTTCAATGCCCGAGTCCGTAAGTCTCCCCGTTGGCAGATAGAGATCCATTTCGAATGTGCGATGGTGTTGAGGAGAAAGAGTTGGTCAGAGGAGACGATAAGAAGGAGAGGAGTAAAATTCCAGCATGTCCCAGTTCCATTCCACATCTGTCCTGCTGCTCACATCGTTACACGCTAAAGAAATTATTACGATCATACTCAGCTGGTGCCTGTTATATATTTTCAACTAAAATTTTTATATAATAAATCAGACGCTTAGCAGCCAGCTAAAATCTTCAAAGGGCTGTAGTTCGTTCTTTAGTAGCGCTGAAGGTCTAATCAGTTTACAATTAAACTCAGCACTTCGACTCAAATTCTACTTAGTTGTCAGTTTTAGTCAATAATCATTTCAATCATCATTTTCATTCTTTTGTTTGCTTAAGCAGAATCTTGAACTCGAACCCGTGAAACAGTTTGGGCTGTATGTATTATTATATGACACAATTCGAACTTTTGTCCTTCCATTCCAACACGGTGAACTCTCTACATCACCACCGTTGCGTCTTCCGGCCGGTGCACCAGTCGGTATGAACACGACGAGACAACCACAGTTTTGGAACTTCCGCTGGGCCCTGATGGTGGTTCCTCTCTCAGCACAAAGACGCTCGAGAAGCCCATTAGGTTCTTCCCGCGCTCTGTGCCGATCTTGACCTTGCCACTAGAGTTCAAGATGTACTGAGGTCCACCTGTATCGGCGGCTGGCGATGCCATAGGGTGTACATCAAAGCTTGTGACAGTGTGCGAGGTTATCGGTGTCTGTGAGTACATTTCGATGAAGGCGTCGACGCCACCAATGGGCGTTCCATTCCAGACGATAGCAGTGTTGGGCTGGAGAAACTTGGGCAGATTCTGGCGGTGCTCGTCCAAGGCCTTGAAAAATTGTCGTTGGAAGCTTTCCGCTCCTATGGAAAGAGTTAACAAGAGCTGATGGGAGTGGAAGGTGGGAATGTTGAATAAAACATACCTGAGATGGAGGAGTCAACGATTTGTTGTAGTTCGTTCTAAAAAAAAGCACTTAGCACGTCAGCGAAATCGGCAACATGCCATTGACACTTACACTCATTATTAAAATATATCGTGGAGTCTTGAAGTTGTTGCTAGATCAGAACTTGATCGCGACGACGAGAAGCAATGAACATGGAAAATTATACCTATAGGGTTAGGGTAATACTACACAAGTGTGAACACAAACGACTGCGATCTTAAGACCTCAATGACACAATGTGCAATTATGACCATATTAAACATTTAATATCTATTTCTATCTAATGAAGCAAAGAAACCCTGTAGCTTGTATTGAATTATCACTTTTGTTTCGTTTGTCAAGAGGTGAGTTCACTTGGTGTGCTAAGTGAAAGACATGAATTAACTTGAATGCTTCATCTTGATGTACAGTACATCTTTTAAGAATGACCATTGGTGAAGAAACTACAATGAGGGATAAAATGATGGCAATCCAACATCTAAATCCACCGCCCTCTCATGATAAATGCCAATTCCAGATTATCACCCTCACTGCTGGTAATTTCGTCCACCATAATAATTTCGACCTGATTCTTGAACGCCTTGGCCCATACTTTTGCTTTCTCAACCCCCGTCAATGTCACATACATTGTGCCTGTAAGATGCGTCATATCTCTTTTGACATCACCAAGTGCACTCACAAAGTCTTGTTGCGTTTCAAATAAAGAGCTTCCTGACGGTGAGCCTGATCTGATGGTATAAATCGCAACTACTTGGGTACCAAACCAACATGTCCTCGCGTTTGGAAACTGTTTGTATGAGACTGCTTTGTAGAATTCGGGCCCGTCCTCCTCCTCGCACTCACTGTCGTCGCTATCGTAAGCTGCAAGAGTGCTGTGGTCTATACCTAAGCCAGCCCATTCAACGGATGCCCCGCGTGGGAGTCCACTAACTTGGATTACGAGCATAGGAGACTTATTATCAGTGGAATTAGGATTGTAGAGATTCCAAGTGCGCCGCGCTATCTCGCCTGCAGCCTTGCCATTAACAATTGCAGCGATGTAAGCAAACATAGACTCGGGGGACTCGGAAGTTGCTGGTACAACTGCGCGCATGACGCGGGTAATATGTTGTAGACTGAGCACTGAAGATTTAGCAACATCGTCGTACGACAGGTTAGAATATAAGTCCATGCTTGCGGGAACTAGCGGGATTTGACCCGCTAAGTAAACTACTCCATCTGCACAAGTAGCTTGTGAATAAGGGCCAATGTTTGCCGGCGCCCAGTAACTCCGACCTTGGACGTGTAAGCCCGTCTTCGTAGGTGCAGTAGTATATGTTAGCGAGAGTTGGATACGCATGTCATTGATAATGGACCGACTTTCGATGCAAACGCGAGCAGGCGGAATTGGCTCTAGGAAATGCTTGGAATAGATGCTGTTGATGGTTTGAAAATGGGACATGGAGGAAAGAACAAGTGATGAAAAGGTGAGTTGGCTGGAGGATTGAATGCCGTGAGATGTCATGAATTCTGTGACAGCCTTGAAAAGAGCAGCAGCCTCCGTTTCAATTGGGGAATCACGATAGGAAGCAGGTGCTGTTAGATTGTAAACAGCCAATGAAGTATTGTCTTGAGGAGCTGTATACCGAAACGACGTATGATTGACTTCTTTTGTATCAGCAACATCAAACAATTTAATGTCATCCAACAGGCTCTCAAACTCGTCCTCTAAGAGCGACGGAACTTTTATCATATCTTTCCATTCTTCAAACTTATCCACACCAAATGGGCCTTCCTCAACCGTTTTCTCCTCCGCAGTAAATTCACTCAGCGTCAAGTGCCACACATCATCATGCGGACTGCCCACCACTTCCTGACGCCCAGAAACCAATTTCTTCTCAAATAATGGTGAATCGAAAACTAGTGTCTCGTACTCTCCACCCTCCCCGCAGAGATGCAGTCCAAACATGCTGTTCATTTTGACCAGCTCATCCCTGATCTCACTCAAGCTCCTACCAAGATGCTTGCGACCCAGCCCGTATGCAGCCGTCTTGATAATCCGTGCGTCCACTCCACCCGCAATTATCTCGTCTAGCAGCTCCGCCTGACTTCGCTCCCAGAGGTACGCCAAGCTCGTCAGTCCCAGTCTTGCACATACGCTTTCGACCCGCGTGCGCTGGTAAGTACTCAATATTGCACCAACACTGACACCTTCGACGTCTGGATGGTCCTGCTGTACGCGCTGCAGCAGGCGCAAAAGATCCTCCGTCTCGTCGTCATTGCTATCTGGTTTATATTCCAAGCTTTGTACTGTGCTAGTTCCTTTAATTTCACCCCGGTACATAGGGATTCCACCCATACAGGCGCTATAATAGTCGAGTGCTGTGTGGCCGACGGTCTGATACATGAATGAATCCATTTCGTCCGACTGCGCGGTGGAAGGCGGGTGCAGATTAGCCATGGCAATGATTTCGTGGCCATTAACCACGCAATGAAGCATGTTGTAGGTGGAGTCTTTACCTCCTGAAATAAGTGCAACGACTTTCATGTTTTATATTGAAGTACTGTCCGGTGTAAGCTGTCGGCAACGATGAGATCAAGTTATCAAGAGCGGCTCGTCTCTTGGTGAAATTTTACAAATCACGTGCGCATCAAAGTGGTTAAGAAGGGCTTATTACCGAACATCAATTGCAACAGTTGAGAGTATCAGCTGAAAGAGCATACATTATCTCAAACGGACAATACAGAAAAGAGATTCATTGATCCACTAGAATTAGTTGCTATATAGGAATAATAAGATTAAGTAGCATTGATCCAACTCACACAAGATTCACTCCATTTGCATACAAAAAGCTTACAGCCAATCGAATTCCAGTTGATAAAAATCAAGATAAGAAACTAACTTCAATTGAATTGGAAAACATACAAAAATGATAATATCACATGGAAGAGTCCAAAATACCATAGATATTCTTTAGGTATTATTTTAAGCATCCACTAGGAACGTGAGTTCACCAATATCCTTCACAGGCAGAGTGATCGGCTGGCCAAAACTCTGCTCACCAAGAGTAACCAACACCTCGCCCAGATCTTCATGGCGACCGAGTGACTTGTGCAGCATAACTCTGAAAATGTATTGCGAGTCAGGCGATCCGCTGAACGAGAACGATTCGTCGAATGTGAACTGGTTATCAGTGGCTTTAGCGGCTTTGGTCTTGAACAGCTCTTTCTCCTTCTTACCAGGCAACAAGGCCTTAACTTGCAGAGAGGATGAACCAGTAAAACCGGTAGCGTAAGAAATATTGATTTTGCCAGAGATCGTGCCACCAGCGTTGGGTTGGGAGTTTGCGCTCGCCTGGTCCTGGGTGATAGATGAAGAGGTGGGAGATCCGCCTGAAGGGAGTGCAGCGGGATCCTCCAAGCTATTAGCAGATACTGAGCTATCATCATTCTTGCCACCACGCTTGCCAAAGGGATTGAGACGGGAGGCGCCGCCCTTGATGCCACTGCCTACCATGTGGCCAACGCCGCCAACAACTGCACCAGCACCACCAATAGCACCACCAACCACTTTACCTGGAATGCTAGCACCGTTAGCGAATGTGGCACCGACACCAGTCGATTCAATACGGCGGGTGACATATGATGGCTTAAACAGGAGCTTCACGGTAATCGTGCCGGACTTGCCCTTCAACGGGAGAGTTAACGTGAGAGGTGTCAGAGGTTCAAGCTGAGCAAGATCAATGTCCACCTCACCAAGGTAGTCATCATCAGCAGGGCCCATATCCCAGTCATAAACTTCCAAAGTGAATTTCGAACTAGTTCTAGACAAGATTTCGATACTGAAAGGTTCATTCCAAACAGGGTTCAGCGTCTTCTTAACAATCTTAGTCTTGAAAACCTTTTCACCGTTAAGTACCACACTAGTGTATGGATCAGAATAGCCTGATCGATCGGCAGCTGGAACATTATCCGCCTGGACAATCTCGCCCGTTAGAAGACCCATGTTGTTAATGCTTTCAGAAGGATCAAGGTTCATGAGAAGAGGGAAGTATCTCATGCGGACTGTAGTAGTGGCAATAACATGACTGCCACTCTTGATTTGCAGAGTATAAGGTGCCTTATAAGATCTCTTTAGCAAATCCAGAGTGCCCATCTTGAAATTGACAAGGATCTCATCTTTCTTAGGCTTGTTAACCTTGGAGGTGACTTGAAAATTGATTTGAGACCATTCAAGCTCACGTATCGTAAGTTCGCCAGTCTCACCAAGAGGCTGTGATTTCTGTGCAATACGAGGAGTAGAGTAAGTCGGAAAGGAACCATTATCGACCAAAACACGAATGAACAAATCAGGCTCGGACATTTTAGCATCGAGGAAAGTTAGTGCAGCAATGCCAGAGTCATTCTTGATCAATTCTTCCAAAGGAATATCCTGAAGAACAGGACCCTTCGGGTCTTCTTCCTCTTCCTCTTCGGAAGCTGCTTTCTCGGTGGCTTCGCCGCTATTATCAGCATCAGCAGCCTGGGCGGCCTTCTGCTCAGCAGCCTTACGCTTCTCTTCAGCAACATCAGGGTTGATAATAGGAACAGCGGGAAAGAAACTGATAGTATATAAAAGAGAGCCCTTTGTGCCTCTTTTATCCGTGAACTTGCTGGTACGAACTTTAGAGTCGACATATTCCACATAAACGCCCTCCGAGTTCTCCTTGATGAACTCACCGGTATTTAGTTCAAATTGGCCAAGAGACCTATCTTGACCAATGTTTTCAACATCCATTGCTTCAAAAACGAGTCTCTGACCAGCCTTCTGAACGGGAATATAGATAACCTCATCCCAAGAAGGGGCAAGAGTATTAGGTACGGCCATAGTCCGACCGCGCTGGAAACCGTTGAGAAATAGACGAATATATGGGTCAACCTTGCCAATGGATTCAAGGTTACGCAGATCCTCTCCTGCCTTCATTATATGGATACGAATAGAACCAATTGGCTCCAGATAGTTTTTGGAGGCAGAAGATCCCTTCAAGGCAAGAGGCTTCCAGATGGCTTCCAATCTAACACGGCCAGAAGGAGTCATATTAAACCAATCGTTGCCGGAGCTAAGATCAGCGAGGAGATTTTCAAGTGGGATGTTGTAGGTACCAATAACAGGATCATGGGCAAGACCTCTTGAATCCTTCACACGAACACCAATATTGCATCTGCCCTTATCAGTGACGAGGAATTCAAATGTATCATCCCAAACAGGGCTATTAGTTCTTTTCAAAGAAGTGGACTGGTGGAGGAGGTTGCCGTTCATAAGAAGATCAGTGTAGGGAGAAAGCTGTCCAACAAGAGATTTGGTAGCATCAAGTTCCTTGCACTGGTGAGTAATGAACTTGAGGATACCGGTGTTGGTGTCAGGTGGAGGCTCAACCGTGCCGTCCTCAAGAGTTCGACCCTCGAGAACAGGAAACCAGTGAACTTCACAGTCAAGAGTACCGCGGGATTTACCATCCTCCAAAACTTCTAACGAAATACCAGTCTGGTCTGGTTTTTCAGGAAGGCTCTCCAAAGGCAATGAAGCAGTACCAATAAGCTTGTCTTTTCGGAAATCGTTGAAATCAAAAATATCCATTTCGACAACATCAGTAAGCTTGTTAACAAGCAAGTACTTGGTTTCATTCCATCGGGGATTCTTTGTCTCCTTCTTGATATCAGTACGAGCGAGCTCATTACCGCCGTTAAAAGTAAAAATGATGTAAGGGTCAACAGTGTTTCCAATGGCTTCTGATCCCTTAAGACCATTGGCAGAAAATACAGTAATGGCAAGGACACCAACGGCAGAATCAGGAGCAGCAGCAGCCAGCATTTCTTCAACGTTAACCTGGAAGGAGTTAGGTGCGTAGAGCATAGGACCCAGGTTAGCATGAACAGTGCTTTTGATGAAAGACTCCAAACCGGGGATAATATTGATATCAAAACCAAGGGAGTCACCACCGATGGGCTTCAAAACAAAACTAAACTCTGGAGGCTCAATGAAAGAAACGTCGACAGTCTTGACATGAGGGAAAGTAGGAATGAGTTTGATGCGAACGTGCATCCTTCCAGAAAAAGACATATCTTCTACCAAAATGGGAAGACCCTTGGAAATCACACCCTTTCCAATTCTAACACTAAGTTCAACTTTAGGATTCTTTTTGTCCTTGAGTTGCCGAGCAGTCATATCATCAGTCTCGTTAGGAGTGAAAGAAAACTCCCAGTCCATTTCAACCACATCAGGATCGGTGAGAGGGAAAGAGCCAACTTGGTCAATGCTGGGAGGTTTCGTTCCTAGAGTGAACTCCTTCAAACTCAAAGATTCGATAAAACCAGGAGTTGCGCCAGCCAAAACCTGGTTAGCAACGCCAATAACAGTCTCGGCAAGGACAGGCTCATAAATGACCCAAAATTTGATCAAAAAGGAGTTGAGCCATTCAAGTTTTTCCTTGTTAGTTTCGATTCTCTTGAGCGCATTTTCACGACTGACATCATCAGTAGCATCACGGGTAACTCTTTGAATGCTGATTCGATAGGCGGTAGCAGTAAAAGCCATCACCAAAATTAACCAGGCAATTCCACCTCCAAGGCGGGCGACTAGCCAAGCAAACAGTGCAGTGAAAATGATTAGGTAGGTGTTTGCAAACCAATCTCCAATAAATCGATCAGAAATGTAAGACTCCAAAAGAGAGGCACGCTCGATTAGATCTTGAGTTTCATCGCGAGAAGTCACGCGACTTCGATCTGTCCATCCACCAATGTTTTCCCATTCATGAAGTATTGCGGGATTCTAAAGAAAAGTTAGTGTGAAATCATAAATGTCTATTGCCCTAGTCACCTACAGTTTCCTTGACAGGCTTTGAAAAGTTAGTATAAGCAAAGTAAAGCAATTTGGGCAAATACGTACCTTAGAAGCTCTTTGTTGTTGTTGTTGTTGCTGCTGCTGCTGCTCTTGCTGCTGCTGCTGCTGCTGCTGCTGCTGTTGCTGCTTCTGTTGCTGCTGTTTTTCAGCAGGTCCTGAGTTGTTAAGTTGAGATTGTTTTACAGCATCTACCGAAACGCCAGCATTTTTTGCTTCCTTTTGGGCTAGGTCGGCCACAGGGAAGGCGGTGCCGGCAGGGATAGCAGATTTTCCGGGAGGATGAGAAGTTGAAGTAACTCCCGTGTTGCCTGCTAGTTTGTCTACTACTTTGTTGCCCACTTGAGTTGGTGCATCACCAACAGAGGGATGATTCTGCTGTTGGGTGCTGGGCGAAGACCTGGGGTCAGAATTCACTTGGCCGGACGACATACGAGGGTTGTTATATGTGCCACTTCAAAGGGGTAAAATAGTAAAGGCAGTAGTGTTGAAAATATTGGAGGTTTTTACCAAGCTATATGATGGTTAGAGCTGAACGAGGATAAAAACAAGAGAGACGTTCGGAATGGCATCCACTTGATGGGGTTTCATAGAAAGTCACGCAGCGCAGACATCAAGTGTGTATATCGAAGTACTAACACACGTGTTACGGTGAATCTAGAGACCAATTGATGTGGATACCTTGTAAATGGTTGTGGTTGGTGGTGATGAATGGCTTACTGAAGAAGTTTACTTGAATGTTGCTGAAAAGTGACCCTAGTAGAAATGGATGCTGGCCATCAATTGAGACCAGTTTCGATGGCGACGGGGCTCAATTGAGGACAGGAGGAGGGTGTGGAAGGAGATATGGGAGGGAAAGTTGTAGAGAAGCGAAGATGGAGATGGTAGTAGGAAGGAGGAAATGAAAAAGGAAGTTGAGATGGGAAAGTGAAAGAATTTAACTATTTGCCGTACTGGAGGCACGAAGAAGAAACAAGGCGTCGTTCCAGGCGGGCGGCTTAGCTGTATATGCAGTCCCCGTGCATGCAATTTTGTGTGTTTTGGGTGGTGGGCAGTTGTAGTCACGTGAAGAAACCCAAAAACACAAAGACACGAAACACAAAAGCGCAAAAACACAAGAAACACAAGAAAATTTATAAGGAAAAAAGCAGTTTAGGCACTCTCAACAATAAACTTATGTAAACGTTTATGTCATTATTTGTAATATTGATAAATCAGCGTTACCATTGTGCTGAGGTAATCATGTGATGTTGAAGCCTTACAAGACGACGTATGGTGTGACGTCAGCTTTCTGGCGATACAAAAGATAAAGAGAGAGCAGTGCACCATGTACTACTGCCTGTACTATGTACGATGAAGACTTTAAGCTCTCGATATCATCGATCCAAGTGCTCAGTACTACTGATAGTAAGGCTGTAGTAGTACATGATATCACGATGTGTACACGACTGTTTGAACATTTACGCACTACATACATGCGTGGGTGTGTATCTAATATCGCAAGATCTGAGGCAGCACTTGAGAGTGAGAACAAACAAACACGCGTGTTAGTAGTATGTAGTTCTCACATGAAAGTATTGAGTTCGCAGAACTAATGCTAGCAGCACATTTGAGCGCGTGGCGTATGAAAAATTCACAAACTCGTTTAAATCATACGCGTGCACGAGCGCGCGTTGTCTTCTCATAGTGGTAGTAGTCCAGTCAACACCATACATCAATTGATCTCAACACAAAATCAAAGCAAAGATGTATTAAACTTCAGACAGACGTCGCTCTGGATGACTCCTCCTGAATCCCCTTTCATCACATTGACAGTCTGCATACATAGATAACGAATGTTGCCTCCCCAAACAGCTCAGTCCGGGTGAGTTGAAAGTTTGGACTTCTAAAGCAATTTCATAATTTTCCCATATAAAGCATCACCAAAAACACCCTGAATCCACATTATTCACAAACATTCTTCCAGCAACTCTTAATACACTGATTCATCTCTTCTTCTAAAATTCAGGAATGCTTTACTTTACTCTGATCCCAACTTCCTACGTTCTGGCAATGGCCATCTTCAAATCAGATGGTGCGCTTTTATGGCTCAGTCTGCATCCTAATAACGCGTCACCGCTCCAAATAAAATTGGAGGTCATGAAGGAGCTAACTCCGGTCCATGCAAAAAATCTTGTCAAACTCTCTGAGCCGATTGATACCACTGTATATCCCATTGATGCTATAACTTCTCTGATTGAAAACCCCTCTGGCTCTCACCAGCTCGCCGACTCGATTCGAGTCGATTACAATTTTCTCTCTCCCAACGCAGCAGACATAACCAAGAGAGTGTGGGACTACCTCAGGCTGGACACAATAGACGGGCAAACAAAAAGCTACGGTGAAATTGCAAGAGACCTGGGAGTTCCCAATAGCTCGAGAGCAGTGGCAAGGGCCTGTGCCTGTAACAAAGTTGCAGTGGTAGTTCCGTGTCATCGAGTACTCACGAAGGACGGTGGATATAATGGATACCGATGGGGCGTCGAGTTCAAAAAGGAACTGCTGAAACGCGAAGGTGCTTTATCCATAGAAGCGAATTGACTCTGTTTTATAGGTGTAATGTAATAGTATGCTAACAATGAACAGCTACCCAGCAATACCTTTCTATGGATATTCAAGAAGCGTAAACAGCTACTCTACCCGTATACTGTGCCTGTGGTTTCGAATCCCTTGTCTTTCTCCGGCGCCATCGCTTGTGAATCAACGATACCTTTGGTGCGTATCGAAACTACCTAATCTAACCACGTGATCTATCTACATTATCTAACCCTAGCTATATTCGCTGAGTCAGACCTTCTAGCGACTTCTGGACGATTCGGTCACCTCCTCCTCCTCCCACAACCACCGCCATCAAAACGCAAAAGCTGTCGGTTTCCTCCTTTTCCATTTCCTTCTCTGCGTTCTCTTGTGTATTCAAAGTTGCGCTTAATCGTTTACCGATCTTCCATTTTACTTTATATCCATTTTTCTGACACCCACCTGTGCGAAACCTTCTGACACACATCAATCGAAGCATACTTTAGCACTTGCTCCTCCTCCTCATATCAAACCATTCGTCTTCAGATAGCTACACATAAGTTACCAGAGTCAATCTGTCTGTAAATACCAGCTTCGTCATGTCTGAATCACCTTCATCGCCAGAAATCACCATCACCGTCAAGTAAGTCACTACTTTGCTTTATCATGAGTAATTACTAACGTCACAGATCATCGGCTGATAAAAAGTATGAAATCAGCGTATCGCCAGAATTGACTGTCGCTGAACTCAAAGCCATTCTCGCTGAGAAGTCCAATATCCCTGCAGACAGACAGCGCATCATTTTCTCCGGTCGCATTTTGAAGGACCCAGAGACTTTAAGCTCCTACAAGATCTCTGACGGCCACACCATTCACCTTATCCGTGGTGCTCCTCCCAAGGATGCCGCACCCAGTGTTAGCGCTGCCTCCAACACTTCTTCTACCACCCGTGCTCCTGCCGTTCCCACTAATATCTCGGCTGGTGTGCAACCAGGTAATCCTTTGGCTGATTTGACTGGCGCCAGATATGCTGGCTACGCTTCGTTGCCAAATGCTAGCATGTTTGGACCCGACGGTGGCATGGGCGCAACTCCTAACCCCGATGATCTACTCAACATGATGAATACGCCTGGCTTCAGAGAACAAATGGATAGCATGCTGTCTAACCCTGCTGTCTTGGACATGATGATTAATTCTAATCCCCAACTCCGAAGCATGGGCCCGCAGATCCGTAATATGATGCAAAACCCCATGTTCAGATCAATGATGACCAATCCAGATGCTATGCGACAAATGATGCAGCTACAATCTGCCATGGGTGGTGCTCCTGGTGCTGGTGCTTCTGCTTTTCCTGCTCCTGGAGATGCCACGACTGGCTCAGACTCCACTACTGACACCACTACTAACACCACTGATAGAAGCGGTCCTGCTTCGACTAATGCTTCTGCTGCTAATCCCTTTGCAAGTTTGGCTGGTCTCATGGGTGGAACTGGCGCCGGTGCTGGTGCAGGTACTGGTACCGGTACGGGTGCTGCTGATGCCAATGCCAACCCTTTTGCCCAACTTCTTAACCCATCTCTGTTGGGAGGTGCTGGCGGTGCCGGTATGAACCCTGAGTTTTTGGCTAGTTTATTAGGCGGTGGAGCTGCCCCGGCTCAACCTGAGGATAACAGACCTCCGGAGGAACGTTACGAGTCTCAGCTGCGACAACTCAATGAATTGGGATTTTTCGATTTTGATAGAAATGTGCGCGCTTTGAGACGGAGCGGTGGCAATGTACAAGGTGCCATTGAAGCCTTGCTCGATGGCCAAGTGTAAAGATCGTCGTATACTCCATTTTGTTTTGCTCGTGATTTGATTTCCACCCCTTATGTATTAATTTAATTAAGACTTGAAAACTAAACCCTCGAAGCTCAAGTAATGTTTCATTTAGCAAGATCGTAGTGCGGGCTATCCCCAAGGCGAGATTCTGTTAGATCTAAATGCTCTCTCTACTGAAAATTTCTTAGAACGAAAGCATTCCTCCCAACGTGATGCATTTTCTACGTAGCATAACCCCCCTTCCAAAACACAGACTTCTTTCTCGACTTACGAATTAATTTTTCAGATTTTGAAGAACACCGATTGTAGGACGAAAAAAAATGGCCAAGGAAAAGGAAAAGACAGGTTCGGTTTATGATGAGAACGGCAAGCCGTACAACTATGTGATTGTCATTGACGCTGGGTCGAGCGGATCACGATTGCACGTGTACAGTTATCCAGACACGTCATATAATGGAAAGATGTTGACCGTTAGAGACAAAACTGAAGAGAAGAAGGAAGAGAGCGATGATGGTGAAGACAATGAGACGGACGAGGATAAGAAAGAAGATGAGGATAGAGAGAATGAGGAAAAAACTGGGGAAAACAAGGATAACGACGGCAATGACGGCGATGACAAAGAGGACGGCAAGTCTGAAGATTCGACGGATAGCAAACCTGAAGAAACCCCCTCCACGGACACTCCGTCATCTGGTGAGGTAGCACTACCAGCTGTCTCTAAGCAAGGGTTCAAGTGGGTCAAGAAGACCAAACCCGGCATTTCGTCCTTTGCCAAAAACCCCTCCGACGTCGGCAAAAAGCATCTCAAGAGCCTTCTCAAGTACGCCGAAAAGGTCATTCCTTCTTCGCAGCACCACCGCACGCCCATTTTCCTACATGCGACAGGCGGTATGCGCATCCTGGAACAGGGCACTCAGGACAAGATTCTACAAAACACGTGTGACTACATCAAATCTAAGACCGACTTCTTCATTCCAGATTGCGGAACACATGTGAACGTCATTTCGGGTGATGTGGAAGGCATCTTTGGATGGCTCGCAGTCAATTATCTGATAGGTGGAATCCAGGATCCGGCGGGACATGAGCATGGCAAGGGCCATAGCACCTATGGATTGCTTGAAATGGGAGGCGCATCGACGCAGGTGGCCTTTGTGCCAAATGCGACTGAAATTGATGAGAACACCAAGGGACTGTACGGCGTGAGACTAGCTAGTATGGATGGCAAGGCAGATAAAGAGTACAAGGTATCGTCGACAACATTCCTGGGACTCGGGGTGAATGAAGTCCAGCGCAATGTGCTCAAACAACTTGGGTCCAAGAAGGAAAACCCCTGTGATCCTAAGGGTTTGCAAGTCAATTACAACAAAGACGGGCGGAGGATAATCGGTAAGGCCGAGAAAGACGATGACAGTGACAGCGAGGACGAGAGTGACGACGAGGAAGACAATAAGGTTGCGACGAAAACAAAAGGCACGGGCAATTACGCAGAGTGTCAAGCTCTCCTCAAGCCGTTGGTGAAGGACGTCAAGTCAACAATTGGGGCTGACTTTGATTTCGATGTCAACCATTTCATCGGCGTCAGCGAGTACTGGGACACGGCTCATGACGGCTTCCAGATGGGCGGTAAGTTTGACTACAGCAAACTCGAAACGAAGGTTAAAGAGTTTTGCGAGACTCCTTGGAAAAATTTGAAGAAGGACCACAAGGAAACCTTCAAGGGCCTTAACCTGGAAGAACTTGAAAGCTTGTGCTTGCGGACCAGTTGGATTCTTAACATGGTCGAAAATGGACTGGGTCTTCCCCAGGCTGCAGCGGGCTCTGAGGATGCCGCCGACGGTGGTGCACATGATGAAACTCTCGACGAGTACCTCCACCCGCTGCAGAGCGTCGAGGAGATCAACGGCAACAAGTACACATGGACACTTGGGCGCGCCGTCCTGTACGCCAGCGCCGAACAAAGCGTGAACGACTCGTCGTCCATTGGCTCCGGAATCACCATGAAGAACAGCGACGCGGCCCACCTTTTGTACGGTGCGGACGTGGCCCGGCCACCGTTCGACCCCAAATCCGCGGGCAAGAACAAGCCAACGCACGACGACGACAAGGACGACGACGGCTACGACTGGGACGACATTCTCGAGCACCACAGCAAACGGCTCTGGGGCTCCCTTCTCTTCCTGCTCATCCTCGTCGTCATCCTTTACCTCCTGCTCGGCAAGGTGCGCCGCAACCTTATCTGGCAGAGTATCAAGACGCGTATCCAGCATTTCAGGGGTGCGGCGGGCGGCGCCGGTCCCAAGTACACAGCCATGCGCAGACAAGGCACGGAGGGAACTGAGGATGACTTGGAGCTGGGCACCATTGAGGAAGAAGGCGCGGATGAGTTTAGTGTGACTAGCGACGGCGATGATGACGACGAGAACACTGCCCGTGGACGCCGTTCTTAAGTATATACAATTATTTTTTTTTCTTTCTTCTTTTTTTTTTTTGTTCATTGTTTACTATTCTACAAATAAATGATTTAGTGCCTTGTTAATGTATTATATGCCTCGTATGAAAGAACAAGTTTTCATCTTTTACAATCCAAAGAGAATAGTACAAAAAAAGTTCTTTAATATTACAAGATCTTTCCCTAGCTATTTAAACCAAGGCCAGCATGGATCTGACGAGAGACTTGACCTCATAGAACTCGTCATCCAGGCCAACTCCCTCAATCACGATATTTCCCTCACTCAGCTTGCGGACCGCGACTTTGTTGGCCACCACCAAGATTCCCTCGGCACCAAACACGGCGCGAAGACCATGCTGTCTGAAGAGTCTGTGTTTGAGCTCCGAGAGTTTGACATCGCCGACCATTAGCGGATTTGTTCGCGGGGCCGCAGCTAGTTCGCGGGCCGTCTGTAAAGGCATGAGCAGCAGCTGGCGTTGTTTTGGTCGAGGTTGTTTCTTGTCGACAACGGCGACAGCTGTTGATTCCGACTCACTCTTGACCTCCTTCTCGTCTTCTTCTTTTACGGCTTCTGGTGCCTCGGTCTTGACATCTTCAATTTCAAGTTTGGGTTCCTTCTCGGTTTCTTCTTCGGGTGCGTACACAAGCTTGCCTGTAACGTGCGCAACACTGTAGTTGCCCACAATTTTCTGCCACTTGAGTAACTTCTCTAGTTCTGGAGACACGACCACCTTGTATACATTTGAACCAATCTGCATTGAGATTGGAGAATTGGGTTCTGCCTTGTATACCTTTTCAATGCCAGGAACGTGGCTCGAGAAGAACTCGACCGCAGTATTCACGTAGGATTCTTCCTTGTTGTCGTTGCTTAAATCGACCACCATGGCATTTGCACGGGGTGCTTTTGCTGGAGGTGTGTAATCCAAAATGCTTGGCAAGAAGATGAGTTGTTTCGGTTGCACCAATGGAACAATCATCTGCATGGATCTATCATCTGTGAGACCTTCAAAGTCAATGAAATCAACGTTGCACAGCACTTTGAAATCTGCATGCTCCGGTTCAAGCTTCTTGGGCACCACAGAAGTAGAAAAGGAATCTAGCTTAGTCGACTCGTCCGTATCATTAGCAACCCCCACCCCGCTGCCACTCTGGTCGCCTTGTGCTGCTGAGCCCCATTTTCTCTTTTCGCCAATCTTAGCATCATGAGGTTCTTCTTCACTCTTCTTGCCTGGTGCAAACTCGCCTATAAGATCTTCCTTGTCTTTTGCTTTTGTAGAAAACATGTCGGATTTGATGATCTCTCCATAATCATCAAACCTCCGGCGTTTAGTAGCAAACGGAAACATCTTTGGTTTACCTTTGGGCTGCCCCGGGGGTGTTCTTAGATCGTAATCGTAAATTCCCTGTCCATAGATGAGAATCCCAGTATCCATTTGGCCCGACAACACCAACTCGTCCTCTTCATCATCCGATGACTCGTTCTCTTCTTCCTCCTCCAGAATGTTTTTATTTCGAAGATCTATTGCACTCTGAATTTCCTTTTTGTGCTTTTCCTCGCGAATTTTATCATTATAGTCATACAGGGCTTCTCCTGTTAACGGCACCTCTTGTAAGTAATCGATCATAAGTTGCGTGGTCATCTGAACAGGGCTGTTACTTTTAGCGTTATCGGAATCCATTTGCTGGCTAGTCCATTCGTTATATAGTTGTCCGTTTAAACTGTCTGGACCACCAGCACGTTCAGTGAGCACCACTAACGAATTGGAAGAGCTGCAAATTTTCGTAAACAGGCTGCGTGCAAAACCCGTTTCCATCGCTTCACCCGAGGCCAGAATCACTTTAGGCCCTTCCAGTTTAGCCAATTCATCAATACTCGAATAAACCTGAAGATGGTTGGTATCAAAAGGTGAATTGTTGTGTATTTCCCATTCGCTGATAATTGCTGGCGACATCCATTCAAGCATAGACTTGGCGTACGACATGGTTCGGAATCCAACATGCGAGTAGTAAATCAGCGGTGTGGATATTCGATTTTCTTCCCAAAATGAGTCGAGAATATGGCATAGCTCTAGTACTCGCGAGCCACTGGATGTTGGAATCAGCACAGAGCCACCAGTTTGAATTGTATCTTGAATATCGTTGAACAGGGCTTCCTTTCGCTTCTCCAGTGTTCCGGGATTGTTGCTTATTTTAGAACCACAGATCATGACCGATGGCCGCGACAGGGCGTCGACGAGTTTTCCAGCCTGTAAGAATGCGCCATTCAGATGACTATCCTTTGCATGGTTCCAGTCCACTGCATATAGTACCGACTCTTGATCGTGCTGGATTCGCCATATCGTACCTCCAAGTGAATGACCAGCATTATACGGCGTAATCACAAAGCCTTCTAATCTATCCTGCAAATTTGTGCTCTGCGAGTACTTCAACGACGTGATATTATCAAATGCTCTTTCCACATCCGCCAGCGTAACCTTTTCGTCTTGGAACGGCCCCAACAATCCATTGCTTCTATAATAATCCAACGTCACCATTCTGCCCATGTTGATCACAGGTAAGGTCGAGTATACTGGAATGGCAGCAAATTCCGGAGACAGTTTACAGAGATATGCATAGGCGCCAATATGTGATACGGTTGCATGTGTGAGCAGTAGTAAATCAATTGTAGGCGCTAGCTTAATTAGATGATCTAGCGACGTCGAAAGAGCAGCGTCCCAGCCCACATCGATGAGAATGTTGATGTCGGGCGGAAACGACAGTAATGATTGGTAGACTTCATGATTCAGGCATTCTACCCTTTGCGTAACCGGAAGGCCATTTTGTTGCTGCTTAGCGTCGGACCGCAGCGACGTGAACGAGAACATGGTGAACGGTGACGACGGTGGTGAATGCGAAGCCTGAGAAGAACTGAAAAATGTGAAGTGTGGGTTGGGGTTGGGATTTGGATTGCGTGAATATGGCTTCCAAGCCAAACGCGACATCTGGAGTTACATAACGTTGGGACTATCAATATCAGCGCAGACAATGGAGTATTGTCCTTGGAGTATTTGGACTCAAGTGCTCGATTTAGTATCCCTGATTTAGTTCAGCAGCTGGATGATAGTAGTAGTAAAAGAAATCTAGCATATATTCAGCAATTATACTTGTAATTCAGATTTCTTCATTGTGAAAATTTATAGCTGCAAATTTGGCTTCTAGAAAGAAAAACAATGTTTGTAGGCCTGTACAAAAGGAAGAAGATGAAGTAAATAGCAAAGTATACTCACCATGACTTTATACTTTCTGTTCATAAATATCCTCATTATAAGGGTCCCTGGCGCGGCCATTGAGTTTGAGGTTACTCCGTAAGGGCAGCACTTTCCGAGTGAGTGATTCAAGTGATTCAAGTGATTCAAGTGATTCAAGCGTACTTTTGCTGTAATAAATTCTGAAACTCCTTCTGTGTTTTTCCCTTGGATGGCAATCGATGCCGTCCACCTTCCGTCAGGCTGTGTCAGCAACACTCACTTTCTAGTTCTTTTCAATTCATTTTGGTGGTAGAGCTTCTGCTTATCTTGTCAATCTGACGTAGAGACCCTGCTGGTTATCTCGCCACCGGTTCTCTAGAGTTCCCTCTCTCTCACATTCAATGTTTCCGCAAAGTAATTCCCTGGATCCCTGTCGGACCCGTTTGCCATTGAGACCGCCACACGCCATACAGTCCGGCCAACGTCTGCGCACTGATGTTCGGTCTCCTTCAAGGCTCATCGTCTTTCCCCATACTCCTGCGCGTGCACGTGAATGGGCAGGGGTTCTCTCTATGGTGTTGGGTTCGGGGCGGGCTAAAACAAAAAAAACAAAAAAAAAAGCCCACATAGTAAACGAGTAATAATAAAATTACATTGCAATACGAAAACCCACCAGCTCCCTTGTTGGTATAAAATTTATTATTTATTATTATTATTTGTTATATGTCAACTGCGGTTTACGTATAAAACAGTCCTCCTCGCCTGCTCTGTTTTTCTTTCTTGAACCTCCCACAACAAACACATCCTCTCTCCAATTCAATCCAATTCAATCCAATTCAATTGAGCCTTCTCTCTCCTGCAACTTCAGAACTACAACAGCAATGTCCGACCAAAACAAAGAATTTAAGCCCACAGTCATGCCCAAGGAGCACGGCGCTAGCCACCAGTCCTCCCAGGGCCTTCCTGGTATTCAGATCCCTACGGGCGAGCAGCTCCAGGCCTTTGAGGGCGACATCACCAAGGCTGACGCCAAAGAGCTCAATGCAAAGATTAACGAGGCCAAGGAGCAATTCTCAAAGAAGGATTAGAAAAGGCTACCCGACTTGCCTTGCTCAACTCGATGACTTATATTCATGACCTGATGTCTGTTTGATTTTATGGCTCTCTTTTTCTCTTTTTTACACAACGACATACACAATATAAATATGATAAATATATCCTAAATTATTCCTCAAAGCATATTGAAGCATTGTATTTGTTCTTCAGCAAAACTTTGTGAGCGTAACACGGTCTCATCGTTAAGCATTTGCAGTTTCTTGCTGATTTGCCACTTCCGGCAAAAGGCGGACGAAGCCGATAAGGCTGGGAATGCTTATGTCAGCTCGCGCTTGTTTGCGAGGAGCATGAGGGCAGCAAAGCAACATCTGTTATGTCGCAAAACATGAATCGTAGTCTAATAACATTTGAATTGACTGTCCAGGATTTCAGCAGAGGACATTGCATGCAAATAGTGTCACAATTCAATAACGTTGCTTTTCTACCTTTGTAATTATGGCCCGGCGTATAGACTTTTGTCAATGCAGAGACAAACGCAAAGGGCCCTACTACTGGGACCCATTCCTGCGCAAATCTAGCGGCCAGCCTTCTCCCAAAGAAAGACTGCTGTGCCTTTCGCAGACTGTGGGGAAGCGCTCTGAAAGTTATCCAGCGGCCTCTGTGCCATAAAACCACCGGGCGAAGACACTAACGGGTATAACTTAGCTCAACTGGAAGGGCAGACACTGGAATATTTGACTGGCATCATCAGTCAAAGCCTATTCAAGGTGTTAATTGCTGCGGAGAAAACGTCCGGACCTTGGAGAGTTCGCACCTTATCTGTAATTAGCTTGAGTGATAATTAGTCCTTGATTAGGTATGCAAGCGAATTGGCACAGCGCAGATTGGTCTGTGCCTTCCTCGAAGGATTGAACAAAATTTCGGTTTAAAAAAACGCGCTTTAATTGCAGTCACCGGAAGATAGCACTCAAAGGCCTGGTTGAATGAAGCTTGGAGTGTTTAGTTTATTACCAAGGTGCCCTTTTCCTTTCGGTTTTGATCATATAGCCTGAGGCCTTTTCAAACTAAAGCCACAGCATTCAAGTTCAGATTATGAGGGACATAGCTTTCACGGCATAGAACACCTCTGATTCCAAAATTAAAATTTACCGGCATTTGAGGTCAATGAAGTTCAAATGTTGATATATAACAGTAAACATACATTTTGTAAAAAAATACATGAACAAGAGTCCAGATAGCCCTGATCTCTCTCTCTCCCTCCTTCTCTCAATCTCTTATGGCTTAGCTACAAATCATACACACCCACACACTTGAACATTATCCCAATGCGCAGAACTTAAAACTTAGCATACTTCCTTGGCTTCCTTGGTCGCTATCTCTCATGCGACTATGTTTGTAACAAATTCGATACTTCTTGCATCTATTTCTATTCCGATATCTCGAGGCATGTATCCACCAGCAACCCTCGCTCCAAGAAGTTCAAGTGCTAAAGCCACCGCAAGTCAATAACAGTAGCTTACTGATAGCAATCAAAATTGTAGCAATCCCAGTGAGTGGTGCCATTACCGTTCTACTGTTCTTAGACGCAATGAGGACCCTCTGAGGATTAAGAGAGAAAAAGATGGACAAGTTGAAGAAGTACAGCGTTGTTAGGACAATTTTTACTTGTTGTTTTCACCTGAAGCCCGCATGGCGAAGGGATCCATAGAGAGCTACCAGTCAGTTAAAGTCTTAGCAGTCGGTCTTTGAGAGGAGGTTGAGAGTTCTGTTTCTATGCGAAAGTGCTTGGAATTAACGCATGGCCAATAAGACAGACACCAGAAGAAGAATTCATCGAAAGCCCAATTCGGGGGGGGGGGAAATCAAACCGTCAACGCCGTTAACAAACCTCATTTTCACAGGGAGACTCAGCTGTTACGTCTGAAGCAATATTGAATTTTCAGTTCATGTATAAGAAGAACTAGAAAGGATCAAGTCTTTTATGGGATCTCATAACTGTTGTAAGCCCAAGCATGTTGACGTTACCATCATTCCCAGATAGAATAGGAACACTTCATCAGTAAGGCGCATTGATAAAAACTTTACCTAGCTGATTCTACTGATTATGGAGAATAATCGCACCTCACATATTCAAGACTGTTGTTACTACATAGTTAAGGATGTGGTGAAATTCTCATCTGCCAAGATGTCTAAAAGCACCACGGAAGATACCCTCAAAGAAGACTTAACTTCAAATGTTTGATAGGGAAGAATTTTTCTCACCGGTGATGCTCATGACTTTGCAAAATATAGAATATAAAGATTGGTTAATTGAGCAACATCTGAATGGAAGGGATCCATTCTGACGATAGTAGTGGATCAACATCCAGCACACTGGTAACATTTGTATATCTTTTAAACGGGACAATAATAAATGTATGATATCATCATCATCATCATCATCATCATCATCATCATCATCATCATCATCATCATCATCATCATCATCATTAGGTATAACATGGTGGTATGCCGCAGCTATGACGGTGTATTTTGCCGTTGAAGAAGCCGGCGGCACATCGCTCGTGTGTACCACACAAGTGCACTCGGGATAACCAGGGCATTAATATCCGGATCCGAGGTTCGTTGTCTGCCGGTGCTGCTCGGAGTATGTAAACTCACTTGGTCACCACACGCTGGTTGCCTCGCTACACCTGAAACGTAATCTTCAAATGTTGTTGGTGCTGATAACTGTAGTTGGCATTTAGACGTGAGCTCTAAGGTTTACTGGCCGGTCTTAAGAAATACCCCGCGGCCACTGACAACAGGCCTACCTAGGGGGCTCAGTGCGCTGTAGCGCTAGCTTATAGGAAACTGAATAAATGATAGGTGAATGATTGGCTGTAGACCCCACCGGAAATTTATTTCTTGTTTGGGACATGGACTCAGCCGGCCAGCGCAGTTGGAACGCCGAACTAACGACAATAAATGATGACAAAAACAGAATTCTCGCCACCTGGAGCATCAATGTCGATATGGGTAGGAACAACTTCAGGCTAATAGAAATCCAGTACGTGTGTCACTTGACTCTCAAGACTCTCCATTAATGTCGTTCATGTCTCTGAATTGTTACGACAACACGCATCGCGACATGCAAGATCTCGGCAGCTTATTGCCTAATTCAGACAATACATTTGCCTTCGCCCGTTTGTTTTGGGTTTAAAGTCCGAACCGCGCGCTTTGTTTTTACTGCCATGACAGCTGGCCGTTCGGTATCAACACGTGTACCGGCCGGTGCCGTTCACGCGCCGTAGAATCAATATTATGTTCTTTTTTTTTTGTTACTATACGCTGTGCATGCTACATACACTGTAAGCACTTCAATGTTGAAACCAACGCAAGTGGCCCACAAAAATTCATGAATGGAGGTTGAAGTCGTCAACGGTACGCGAGAACGTTCGATGACGCTGTGCGTTTTGCAGAAATGAGAAAAAGTTTTCATGTCACGCGAGAGACAGAAAAGACAAAAACAAAAAAAAAAAAAAACAATTATGCCCAGAAGCCTGCAGTTCGTCGGTGAGAAAATTTGAAGGAAGAAGAAGAACCGAGGATCATTGATAGGCCCGGAAAAGTCTTGGAGATAGCGATGACCCCGAAATTGCGTGAATTCTAGTTGGTCCCTAGAGTTGACCAAGCAAAACTCCAAATGTGCTGATTGCAAGTTGACCGAGCTCCCCGGCCGAGGGTCATATCCACGGAACGGAGCTTTTTGTAGAGCCTATATGGCTTTCAGGAATAAGAAAAACACAGATAACTAGAGACATTGATAATGACACTCTGCTTTTTGACAATGAAAGAATAATGCCACAAGTTCCCAAAATAAGGAATCACCCGTAGAGTATTAGATAGATAGATATATTTTTGCCCGGTCAATCGGCTATAACGCTAAATAAGAAACAATATTAAACTTTCACAATCACTCCCCGTAGAGTAGTAGTAAATCTGTTTATTGTCCCGTTTAAATGATACTACTAGAGGTGTAATAACTATATAAACATAAAGTAAGACATGGGTCAATGCTTGTCTGATGCAGACAAATTCTAGTTCAGAAGAATTGTTGTTTCAAGTATTTCGATGGTGTTTCTCCCCGTAGAGTATTACAACAAAAAAGGCACAAGATCAATGTTTCTTCATCATTCTCAGCCTTTCAAATGTCAAATGGCCATGCTCAAGTTCTGCTAAGAGATAGCCACAATAGTGTTGAACGAAAGTTTTTCGTAAAGCCTCTAGTCCTTTATTTCTTCAGATAGATACATTATCGCTTGCTACCAAGTCAAAAAGGTAACTGAACACTCTGTACTTCTGTTTTCATGTTCTTCCCGTCTGCTCATTTATAAATAATCTGCTATTTTTTGTTTAGCCTTGAAACAACATTCGAGAGCTACGTGGACCAGTATAGACCACATATCGACCGCATTTATCAATTGCCGCAGTGATTAAGAGCGACTATAACAAAATGAAATTTTATCTCTCTTGAAAACTCGAAGTTCAGCTACTCTAATTTTGTTCTGGTCTTTTAGTCACGGTTTTCGTATGTTTTCCTTTCACTTCACTAAAGGCCTTGATACGTACACATATCAAGAACCCTGAGTGACGCTCTAAGTAGCCTACATTAGATACAAATTAGCTTGTACATCTAAACATTGGAAGACATTGAGAGGCGGACGCATCAAAAGTCTCATCTCTAGTTCTATTTCCACCGCCCACCGCCCATTTGTGCTGTGATAAAATACGCGATAGCCGTTGTGTTCAAGTTCAAGACATTTGGAAAACAACATTCCGCATTGTTTTACTTTGGTAGGTTTAAATGATCCGGCCCCACTTAGCAGCAGTAGGTTCCCTACAAACTGAAATCGTGGTCAAGCCAACCGGACATGGACTTGTTTGCGTCCAGCTTTACTTGGAAGCATCCCTGAAGCCGGCCTGGTTTGTGGCAGAGGACATGCCAGACGGCTATAGCATTTTGCCTAGCATGGTTGGCAACTTGACCCTTGTGAACCGGTTGGGGCTTGTGCCAGTGAAGCCAAAACGTGTTTAATTCTGTGTATACGCCAAAACGACTCCGGGGTTGATTAAAAAGGGCAGAGATGGTGGAGGAGTTTGACAAAACAGGGGAAGATCCAGACGAGAACGTTTGGGGTGATAAGAAAGGCGAAAAACAAGGCTAGAGCACGGAAACGTGATAAAATGGATGCGAACTGAATAACCAATACTATTATTATTACTATGAGCAACCAATCTACGAAACTACAATGAAGATAGCAATTTAAAGCATTGATGCTCGAAGAAAGGAAGCCACATCACGGGATGCAAACCAGCGGCGTGGGACTCCGTGCTTTACCAATTGGCGTTAGTTTCACTGGTACACCTGTATTTGGGAAACCTCGACGAGTCGCCGGTGAGTAAACTTGCCGTCCGGGATCTTGTCAGCTCGAAGGAACGTTTTGCCCGCAAGAAATTGATGTGAAAAAAAACGATAAAACTGTAAAAGGAAAGAGATGTTTGATAATCAGGCCCAAACTAGAAAGGTCAAACCAATAATCAGTCGAAAATAGAAATATCTGCGTCATAATCAAACCAAAAAGGAAATATTCTGCATGATAATCAGAACTTGAGATCGAAAAGTGCAATATATTCGTACGTAGAATAAACAAGACTCTGGATATCTCTCGAAGTATAAGACTATAAGATGATGAAGGGAAAAACGCGCCAGTTCTTCGTTAATCGTCAAACTACTGAAATCACCATAATTACTATATATCTGCATCTATCACTTTATCTTTGAGAGCGTCATACTACGTTTTATAATCCAAAGTTGATACTCCAACTCCTCGCCTCCCTTCTAATGTCTGAGGGCGCGTATAGCGCACCAACAACCCCTGCAGCTGTCTCCTGGGCCCTCCAAAACGAAATCTTGGTCACTCCCATCGGGCACGGCCTTGTCTGCGTCGTCGTTAACTTCTGTGCCGGGACGCCTCCCTGAAGCCGGCCTGGTACGTGGCCAGGGACAGCCCCCGGCAGCTACTGCACTCTGCCCCGGATGGTCGGGCAACATGGGCCTCGTGGACGGGCTGGGGTTCGCGCCGGTGAAGCAGAATGTGTTTAATTTTGGGTACGGCGAGACGATTCCGGACTTGATTTGGGAAGGGGGCGGGACGTGCGTGGAGACGGTTGCGAGGGGTGGTGGAGCAGGTTTATGGACCGGGGCAAGAGCCGGATGAGTCCGTTTGGGGGTGATGAAAAGGGCGAAAAGCAGGGTCAGAGAACGAAAATGTGATACATGAAAAAAAAAAAAAAAAAAGCGAACTGAGCATGTAATTAATACTATTACTAAAAAGTACTATTGACAATTAATTTGAAAAATTGCATTGAGGATAGCCATTCAAATCATTGACGCTTGAGGAGAAAGACAGGTGAAGAAGTAGGCAGAAAACTGTAGGGAAGAAGGTGAACAAGGTGAACAAGAGAATGCTGAATCAGAAGATACTCTAGTAGTCGCCCTGACGCTGAGGTTCAGGTGATGCTCGAAGGCATTATAAAAGAAAAATAAAGGTATGCCATAACAGAATACACCTTCATATTTTTCATGTGCAAAAGGCAACAGAATGAATATAGTTGAATTAACAATAATAATGATGATAATAAAATCAAATGAAATGTATATGAATGGAAACAATACGCAACTAATAAAACAAGTTTAGAAAATAAAAATGCAAAAACCAAAAGCAAAATGCATATGCAATCGTTAATCATTAATAGGGATCTTTTCGTCACACGAGATCGAGGGAGAAGGTGCGCCGGAAGAATCTTAAGCATAGGCACAGATTCCAATCCAGCGGCGTGGGACTTCCCGCTTTGCCAGCCTGGCGTCTGCTTCGCACGCACGCCTGTATTTGGGGAACCTCGATAAGTCGCCGGTGAGTAGACTGCGGTCGGGGATCTTGTCAGCACGAGGCACGAGCGCGACACATGCCTTGCCTTCAAACCCGGGGTCGAGCTTGCCGTTGCGGCGCATGAGACTCTCCAATGCGTAAACACGCAGGAAATCGGGGTTCTCCCGAATGTCGCGCACGCGCGGCGGAGGAGGCAGGATGTGGTGCTGCACGGAATAGGTGTCAAGGACAATGTCCTTGGGAGGTTCGGGTTTGGCCGTCGCAGGGGCAGGGGCAGTGGCTATCGCCGATTGTGCGGCGATGCGGCTACGCATACGCACTGGCACAGTCATGTTGCGGCCTCCACCGCGAGCCACGATAGGCATGGCCATTTGGCGCGCTGGTTCACGAAACCCGCTTGGCGCACATTCGTCCGTGCTGCGAGGCGAGAATGTGAAAACGTCGGAACCGGTGGTGCTAACAAGGAGACTCTGATGAGATTGGGAAAACTCCATGGCGGCAGATTTCAGAGCCTTGAAGCGGGCAGAGAGGGCGCTAACAAACGAAAGGCTACGCGAAGAGACGGGGTGCTTGTCCTCTTCTTCATCTTCGGATGCGCTTTCGGAGCTTGTGGAAAGTGGGTGTGAGCAGTCATCGACGCTGCAGATATCTGTTGAGGCGGTATAAATCATTCGAGAGCCGGATCTCATGACACTCATGCTCTTGCGTTTGGTGAGGGGCCTAGGCATGGCGATTCCACAATTGCTGGAGGACGATGAGGATCCCGGAGTAAAGCCGGCCACGCTAGCAAATCCGCGGAAGCTTGACAGACTACTGCTGACGCTGCTGAAGCTGCCAGTGCTAATATCATCTTCATCCTCATCCTCGTCTTCCTCATGCAGGATCTGCCAGAGCGGTTTCGAGCCAGGAGGGGTGTCCAGAGACTCGATTGAAGCCACGGGCTGCTCGTCCAAAGGATGGCGGCCAACTTCTCCTCCTATGGCATAGTCGATCGAAAATAGCTGGCTATCTTGGACCTCGTCCTCTAGGATGTGGTCAAGCAGGTCGTTTCGGTGTTGTCCAGGTGGGGCTTGGGGATGCAAACTGAGCGCTATGTTTGTTGTTGGCACAAAGTATAAATGAGGGGCGGCAGCACGTGAGCTGGTTTCTACGGTGGTTGCAGCAGGGGTGGCGGATGGAATGGAGGAATCAGTAGGGCTTTCCAGCCTTTTTCCAATCTGAGAAGGCTTGTGCTGGGGAAACTGTGGCGGCGTGACGCTTTTCTTTGGGAAAGATAGTGGCGCCGAGTTTGAGGAGCGCCGTCGGCGAGTAGAAATTGTTGTAGCGGAGAGGAGGGTGGACAGAGTTGGAGAAAGATTCCTTCTGGCGGAGATGTGGTGGGGAGGGTGGGCACTTTGTGGCCGTTGCTTTATAGTTGCGGACATGGTTGAAGCATGGATGAGATAGTTGAGATAAGGTGAGATGCTGAGAGACGGGGGGGTTTGGCGATATTGCTGGAGTGGTTGCTTGTGTTGCGATTGCGATTGCGATTACGAAGAGGGATAGTGATTGCTATGGATGGTATGAAAGCGCAGCGATATGAAGAGAATAGGAAAACACTCGGAAGACGTGGAAAAGAGGTGAAGGGCGAGGATGCCGTTGATATTTAAATCGTTTTTTTTTTCGCTATTGTTTTTTTTTTTTTTTTGTGTTTTTTCTCATTGGCACGGAACGAAATGCCCGCCAGCCTTTGCTTGGCCGTTGGCGAAGATTGGCGGTGCTGTTATTTCTTTTTCTTGTTGTGGTTTTTTTATGCGCATTGCGGCGCCGACATTAATCCGATTTTGGCTGAGCTGTTTTGTGTCGCTGCACAAATCTTCTTCCCCTCAAAAAAGAAGCAACGGCCAGCGCACAGTGCTCACTTTGATGATTCCATGTCATTCTCTGATTCATGGCGCCAGTGTACGTAGTAGGACTGTGATTCCTAGTACATACTATGATTTCTCATGTTGCCTTCTTTTCTACTATTATCAATATGTTGCTATCTGGTCACTGATATCGTGAAAAGACGCGCCCCCCACTCTCTCCAAGTTTTGTTGGTGGTCATGATATCAGTGGATTATTAATTACAACATCCAACTAGTCATGCGACAGCGACGTCGTCACACAGCACATCAGACATGTAACGCCAAAAACGATATCTCCAAAGATAACAGTCACGTGACAGCACACGGCAGACGTCGTCTCCGTGGACGGCCAATCGCCTACATGTGGCACTGCGAGTGGCACCAAATGGCACTGGAATATCAATTTTCAAGTATTGCAGTACTCAAGTACTCAAGTACTCAAGTACTCATTGCTCATTGCTCATGATGCCAGTCAAAGGCGACAGCTGCGCTACTTTGAGTGGCATATGCGCATTTCACTACCCCGTGGGCGCCGTGGGACATTTAACGGCCGATTTTCAACTATTGTGCTACATCATACAGGCACTACAATAATCCAATCAGTCAACAGCCAACTCGCTATTCTAATACCCAAAGCAGAGCAGTGCTGGAACTCAGACGCCGGATGATAACGACACGCGTGCACACCCACTTGGAAAAGGCTCAAGTGTGGAATGCGGGAACTCAACGGCGCCAACGCTCTCGTCAATCGAAGGGCCACCGTGCACCACCGCACATGAAAACTGCAAAGTACGACTGAGCCAATGGCACCGACCGGTCAGAAAAAAAGAGAACCACAGTTGGCCAGACTTGAATATTCACAGCCGAATAACCGAATTTGCAAAAGCTACATCATTGATAGCTAGGAGCTCTCTATTCCATCCTTGAAACGTTGCAAACATTCAGACCTATTATTGTCAATATTGATCAGCCTTCAATTCTAGCGTTGTAACAACCCAAACTGCTCAAACTCAATGTTGCAGTATCATGTAGTTCTGTGCTCTGCGATCCGATCGATTCCAGTATCCACTACTACTACCACCGGCCGCGGTGGCCACGGATCCGAGTTGACCCCCTGAAGAAATCGATGTTTTATTATTTTTCATATGGAGATCTGCACAAACCAAACACGTACGGCATTGAGTAAGCGAGCTCTCAAACAACAAGCCTTGAGCCTTGAGAAACAGTGAGGAGCTCAGTACTTTGATCAACATCAATTCAAATATGATTCATTCACGTTCACTGATAAAATGAAATAAAATAAAAAGCACTTGCAATGCAATGGACAAGTGAACGAGAAGTGCCCCTGAATTCCAGAATTCCAGAATGATTCGAATTCCAGAGCTACTAGTTGCTAGCCTCGCTTACTGTCTGCTTAGGTACCAAGTTCCCCCTCAAAGCTCTCCCAAAACCAGCACCCACACACACGGCACACCCACAATATATTTCAATGTTACTACAAGAAGATAAATAATACTGGCGCTGGCCAATTGATCAAGAATGGATCGACTCAATTGGAATCGGCTATCAGTTGAATATTCATTATTCATTATTTATTGATTAATATCCTAGATCAATTCAAGGAAAAATGCGCTTCATCCCTTATAATATTATCTTACACACATGCAGATATAGAACCATGGAACTACTGATTACTTAATTACATTTGTCAGTATTATTAAATGATGAGGTAAGAGTTAAGACATGTGAAATCTGATTTACAATCATACAACACAACAAATAGTACAAAGGACTCAACTGGTAGTTACGAAGATATAGCATGCTAATGTTGAAAAAAAAAAGATTCATCAAAGATATTTAAAAGGTTGATCACGATTAATTGCTGATTCCAAAAATACAGACAGGCAATATTTTAAAATCAAGCGTTCGGATCGACTCGTTATAAAGCAAATATTCGAACCGGCCGGCCCGGGGTATGATGCTAAGAAATCCCAAAAAAGGAACATTGCAATTGAGAACCAAACGAACTACTATAGTAGATCTTACGCAAGACCAAATACATAGACCGCACCAGCAAGAATAAAGAGTTGCGACAGCTGGCCAACACACAAACATGCGACAGCCATGGAGGGAACAGCAAGGGAAAAAAAGGGTCCAGGATTGCAATGACTCACCTCAATCAATTTGATTTGTGTGAATGAAAAAAATGAACACGTTTTTTTCCATTACATGAAAAAACAGAATATATATAAAACAAAATAAAAAGACATCAAGCGGAGACAGAGTCAGAGACATGATGGTGGCGGAGACGGAGATAATAATAATAATAATAATAATAAAAAAGAACAATCATCAAATTGCTCAGCCAAGGATTTCTAGATTCAGCACTCAAGCAAAAGTCAAACTCAAAATCAAAAAAGTTGGGTTTGTAATCCTCCTCCAACTTCAATCTTAACATGCTTGCAAATCGAGTTCCACCAAATGTAGGGTATCAGTCGTCCATACTATTTCCTTTTGGCTTTTGAAACCATCATCATCTTCTTTTTCAATTCTTTGTGTAGCTTTCTTTTTGCTTGATTGTGTGTTATGTTGGGTTTGTATTTTTTGGCTGGCTTGGATTCGAGGAGAGTGCGCTGCTGCTGTCACTATGCCCAAATAATTCTGTATAACTTAATTGACCTCTGCCTTCTCGGTCTTGGCTTGCGTTCATATCGTATCCTTCCTTCTTCTTCCTTTTTTTTTGGCTTAATTATGTATTCTTTCTTTCTGTGGGGTAGGTAGGCGTGCGTGGTGGTGGGGATGAGGCTTGCGTGCCTCACTAGAGCTTTCAATGTTGATTATGCTGTATATTTAGTCGTCGGAGTTCTCTGGTTATGCACAAATCATTACTTAATTTCTCTTCAAGGGTTCAAGGGAGAGGGGGTGGGGATGGGTGATGGATTCCACCAAATGCTTTGTTGGTTTGTTTCGTTACTATTTCATCAAATCAGACACTCTGCGCATTGGCGCCCAAGGACCCAATCTTCTCCTTCCGGCTTCGTTGCATTTCTTGCCGTAGCGCCATACTATCCAGGGGCTTCAGAAGCTCGAAACTGCACAGCAGGTCGTCGCTCACGCTCATTACCGCGCCCCAGTTGTCGAATTCTCCGCAGTAGTTGGGCGCGCTGAACACAGTCACTAGAGTTCGGTCGTTGAAAAACTCATATCCGTCTTCCACCACAATGTGTGCGCGGCACACAAGGTCAAACCCAAACTTGGCCAGAAACTTGTTAATGGCAACCTTGTTGAAACAATACGACACTCCTCGCTCATTATCCTCCCATTCGTTCTCCGTATCCGCGGGGTCGCTCCACAATATATCGTTCAATAATCCGTAGTCGGGCACATCCGTTGGCCGTTGAATTGACCGCAACTCATTCATATTGGTCAGCGATGGCGAAAGACCACCGTGAACGCAAAAGATCTTTTGCGCCACAATCGCTGCAATGGGCAGCGTGTTGAACGTATCAATAAATATCTTCCACGTTTTGATATTGCATCGTCGTTTGCACTCGTCGTAGAATCCATACACTCTTGTCACATTCGCGCACTCATGGTTGCCGCGTAGAAGAAAAAAGTTCTCTGGGTACTTGATTTTATAGCACAGTAGCAATAGAATGGTCTCGAGACTTTGCTTTCCTCGGTCCACGTAGTCACCTAGAAACAGATAATTACTGGATGGCGGAAATCCACACATGTCAAACATGCGGATCAGGTCTCCATATTGCCCATGCACATCACCAACTACCTTGACAGGTGGCGACAGGTCGAGCACAATAGGCTGGGCTAGAAATATTTCGCGCGCTGTTTGGCAAATTAGCGCAATCTCATTGTTCTTGAGGCATACATGCTTGCTGGTTCGGCCCCGGTATCCAGCATCCAAAAGCCGTTGGATGACTTCGTCAATGTTGAGAGTTATTCCACTATTACCGCCTGTGCTGGATGCAAACGAAGCTTTGCGCATCCCAAGCTTCCCTGTGCCGCTAGCCATGCTCCCTGCCACACTGCCTCCAGTGAAACTGCCTCCAGTTATGCTGCCACTGCTGGAGCCATTTAGATGTGGTAAGCTCGGGCTATTTAGTGGGCTGTTGGATATACTATTCGGGGCACTAATCGTAGTGGTCGTGATGATAGGCGTGCTTGGCGCGTCTCGAGTCGCAGCTCCAGACGCATTCTCCTCCTCATCGCTTGCAGTGCCTCCCACGACAATCTCCGCTTTTTCTTCCTCGTAGACAACGCCGCCATTTATGATGCTGCTGCTCGAGTACGTCCGTCTGTGGTAGGGTCGTACCGGGGTCGCCGGCTCCTCATTGGTGCCCGCACCCTCAACTACTGCCAGAATGCTTGGGCCAGGTGTTATATCTTCAGCGATTGGTAGATGGTTGGTTGAGGGAGGTTGAGATGAAGCCAGCAGGGCTGGCGGCACCGGTGAGGCCGGGGCAGAGCGAGCACTTTTGAATGACTCGGCCTCTGACTGCACAGACTTGAGCGAGCGAAACGACCGAGCAGACTTGGTGGATCCCGTGGTGTCGGTGCGCGCAAAGGCGGGCTGGGATCCGCTACTGGATTTAGACTTCTTGGCTTTGGAAGAGCTGTTGCCCATGGTGGTCGTGGTAGGGTTGTCGGTGGTAGGAGGGAGAAAGAAATTGAGGAAAAACCAAGTGGAATTATTTTTACTTGAGATTAATCCTGTACGTACGCAGCGGGCTCTAGATAAACGCACAAAACGTGGTGCTCACGTGACTCGCTGGCATTATCTCCCCATAGAGCAATAAATGAAGCCTCACAAATTTGTATTGCCGGGCTTTCGCCTTATGAGTTTAAGCGGCACAGGCTTCCTTGTCTCGGTGAATATGACAACTACTACTACTCCGCCACCGCAAGTGTCTGGAATGTCCCAGTTGTGTGAGGAGGTTCACCATCATATTTAGATGTCTGCGCAGTAGTATACCGAGTACTCCACGACTACGCTTCGCCCGCCACGATGGGGTTTGAAACGGGGAAAAGGCATGGCGCGGCTTCAACAGCACTCATTGCTGGTGCTCGAAACGATGAAACATGCCAGTTAATGTTATTATTATTTTCATCATTTTTATTATTTCTGTGATTCTGCGAGGCTTCGTATATTAATTGCTCTATTGAGTATTAAAACCACATAGATCACGTGACAGACCCATGTTGTGTGTTCCTTATAATCTACAACATAGTGAGCCAAACACCTACAGGGGCCTTATTCTCGTCTTGTACTAATTTTTTTCAAATCAGCGCAACACTCGGTGCACATAACATACAAGAATACAAACTCTATACCAAATTTCCATTTTTTTTTTTCCATTCCTTTTGCCAACAGCAGGCAGGCGGCTGCGAAATTAATTTTGATAAATATAAAACAATCAAGGTCGTCATAGTTTTCGGCGTGAAATATTAAAAAAAAAGTTTTGAAAAATCAAAAGCGTTTCTCTCCTTTTTTCCGTCATCATCAACATCATCTCTTTCATCGGCGTCCTCCACGCTTGGTGTTGACCACCACGTTCCAGTCATCGCCCTCCAATTCCTCAGGCTTAGCCTCAGCAAGCAGAAGCTTCTCAGCAGTAGTCAATTCCTCCTTTCTGCGAGGAGCAACCTCCTCAACTTGCTCGGGAGCATCTTCCTCAGTGGTCAGAGCTGAGAATGACTTGCGGGCAGCCTCAACCTTACTCTTAGCCTCCTGCTGTTCCTTGAGTTTGGCAGCACGCTTCTCCTCGCGCTCAACACGCTCTTGGTGAATGCGAGCCTGGCGCTCTTCAATCTCTTGCAACTTCTTAGCAGTATCAACAGGTTTGGCGGAGCCAAAAAGACTGGAGGAGCGATTGGCATTCGAGCTGCTCTCCAAAGGCTTGGAACGGGGGGCCAGGTTAAGCTTAGGTCTGCCGGCAGGCTTAGTAGCAACAGGCTCTGGGGATTTAGATTTGGACTCAACAGATCTCCAGTTGTCGACCAGATCGGCCTTTTCAGGCTCTCTCTCTTCCTTGTCGTGGAATCTGGGGCTTCTGAACTTGGATTCATTGGCATGAGCAGGAGGGGGTCCGCGGTGTTCCCAGTTATCGTAGTCACGGCCATCCTCAGGTTGGGGTGGGCGCGAAGAACGGAAGCCACCGTCAAAGTCTCTCTCTTCAGAAATGGGAGGGCGTCCAGAAGAACGGAAGCCACCCTCGTAGTTGCGATCATCCACAGGTCGGTTGGAACGGAAGCCGCCATCGAAGTTACGTTGTTGTTGGCCCTCAAGAGGAGGGAGAGGTCCGCGTCTCTCCCAGTTGTCAAAATCACGATCCTTTCCGTCGTCAGGAACGTCTCTACGGTTGTTAAAGCCACCACGCTGAGCTCTCTGCTCGGCAACTAGAACACGAAGATTGCGGCCGTCAAAGTTGGTGCCGTCCATATGAGTAGCCTTCTCAAGGGAGTCTCTGTCCTCAAATTCGACAAAAGCGAAACCGCGAGACTTGTTGGTCTCAATATCCAAGGGCATCTTGATCTCAACGACCTTGAAACCAGTAGCAAAAAGACTGGTAAAGCTCTCCTCAGTGGTGCGGTAATCCAAGTTCATGAATCTAGCAGTGAAAGGAGGGTGGTCAGGGAGAGGGATCAAGGGACGGTCGTACTTGGGAGTCTCGTTGTACGAGGTGGTGCCAGCAGGACGAGAGGCTTGCTTGGAAGCAGAGCGTTCGTAGTTGACGTCGGTAGGGAGGTCAGAGACCTCATCTGCCCAAGAGCCGCCACCGAATCCGGATTCATCGCCTAAGCGAGACGTTAGAAAGAGAACGCTAGAGGGCGATAGTGCAACATACCATTCTGGAACTCGAAAAGAGAGACCTTGGTTACTTTTTTGGGGCCTAGAAGACACTTGTTAGTAAAAGATCGAGGAGCACAGGTCCGGTCATTACTCACCCATTTTGAATGCTGCTGTGGTAAGTGCTAGTGATTACGGGATACTTTGTTAGTGCGAAGCGCTTGACGAAAGAGAAAAGGACTTTGAAGCCTGACGAGAGGATTTTTTTTGTCCCATTGGAAATTTTTTTTTTTTTTTTTTTTTTTTTTTTTTTTTTTTTTTTTTTTTTTTTTTTTTTTTTTTTTTTTTTTTTTTTCAATTTTATTCAGTTGGGTTTGTCGTTCCCTGTGGTATATCAAGGTCTTTAGAATATGTGTGTCCAATGTGTGGTACTGTAAGCGCGCCGTTGTCCCGCGTCCCGCGTCCCGCTTGTCGTGCTGCGCGCTGGTGCACCGGTACCCCAGAACAGAAGCTTTAGGATGGTCAAGCACTCGTAGAGGACAAACGTAAACGTCTAATAGTAGGCCCAAGTTTGAAGTCGTTTTGCTCCTTGAATATCAAGAAATTATCAAAAATGAACTTGAAGATATCATCATGATTAAGATCATGTGGAATTCAGCGTTTATGAAGTTCTTACGTACGTACGTAGTTAATTCACTGAGCCCTCTGGCTATGTAGGATTACGAGCCAGACAGGAGCCTATGGTTGTAGCACTCAAACAGAATCAGGGGAATAAACTCTAGTTTACGATATTTTGATGTTCTCAGGCTGCCATTAGTCCCCCACCCCTCGACGTTCAAATGCTGTTGACAGGCTTTAGGACAAAATGAGGTCGGCTAAACTCTCTTTTCCAAGTTGAAAAAAACACAATCAGTCTTCTCTTTCGCCTTCCAGCTTCCAATATTCCTCACTCTCCATTCCCACCCAAGATTTCATATTTTTTTCATTCCTCCTTACCGTGTTATTAAGGGGAGTACGAATTTCATGTTTCTATCCCGTAAAAATTGTACACCTGCATAACATCTATCTCTCCCACTGAAGATCTACTTCCACCAGATTTCAACTCCAAGATTTCAACTTTTCAGACTCCATTTATTTCATGTACGAAGAATCGCCTCAAATCGCCTTCGCTTATTATTGACACTTCAAATTGTAAGTTAACCATTCACATATCCGTAATTTAGATCAATGCTAACAAAAACAGAGGGCCTCTTGCCCCCCATTCCCGTAAGTTGTGTACAACGACCACAATCAACTCTTATCTAACGCTCGGAAGATCATGCCATCAGATTCTCTGGAGGCTCTACTGATTAGGTTCCTTCCTTCAATAGACCGACTTGACACTTTCAGATCAAGTCTCGTCTCGTTCACCGCCGTTTTAGTATGTTTATACCTTTTGACGTTTGTCATTTTGGCGCTTTTGCGCATCGTCACTGGCATCTCCATACACAGAATAGGATACCTGTCTTTACATCGCCTAGACTTCTCTCCTAGGCCATACGTCAGACTAAAGATCAACAAAATCGGCCTGTCAATACATAGACCTACATTTACTCGCCACGGCTGGTTAGGTTTATATATGAGAGGTTTTGAACTAGAACTAGATCCTAAGTTATTTCGAGAGTCTCATACAAAGAAGTCAAAGGTTAAGACTACCACGCCAATCTCAGAGCATGATAAAAAGCCGGAAGCTACAGCTTTGCTAAATATTCTAAAGTTCTTTCTCAATTTCGGCAAGTACCTGGATTTCAATGCGCGGAATACCTCGGTCACTTTAACCGGTGTTTCCACTCTTATTATAGGAAATGTTTTCAGCAAGGTTGATTTGAGGAATATTGACGCGCGAGAAGCTGATACCAGCAAGTTTATTGGAACCCTCAACAACCGTCAATACAAACAAGGCGAGACCGCGGCATCTCTCAGAATAATAGTCCAAGACGTGTTATACACAACTCTCTCTCTGAACACTGAGAGCGAGAATGAGTTCATTGACTTTCTAGCCGTCGACATTAAGGCAATTGTGGACAAATCTGACGTTTCAGTAAAAGATATGTCACTTTCTTGCAAGCTTGGAAGCATCGACATACGCTGCGACCAGTTGATTACACTAGCTACTTCATTAAAGGAGATGGTTTCGGATCTTTCTGAAAAGCCATCGGCACAACCAGGTTCACCGTCTAGCCTTTCAAAGATAAGCAAAGCCATCTACCTTTTTAATAACGTCGAACTGAAAGTAACTACTATTGACGTACATCGGATTCCCCTTCAGACACTCACGTCCCCGAACAACCCCACCATAGCTGCCACATTTACAATGGCTATGAAGGACTTTTCTCTCGATTTGCATCGGCTGAACAATAAAAATCCTGCTTTCCGAATTCTCTTCCCTGATGAAGATGCTGCTCATCAAGCCATTCTTACAGGCAGTTCTTTTATGCTTGGCATCAATACCGAAGGCATCAATGAAGAAATCATTTACATCCCCCATGTAACTATCATTTCTAAAACCAACATCTTTTCAAAGATCGTCAAGAATCAGGACATTCAAGAAACTGTTAAGGTTCGTAATGAAACGATCCTCCGCGCAAACGTCAATATTACTACTCCGTCTGTTACCATTGAGTCACACCACGTAGGCTTGTTGTCGGGACCATTCCTAAAGCCCAAATCCAAAGAACATTCATCTACTTCCACAAAGGAGTCGAGTGCGAAATCAAAATTTCAGCGCCTTTGGCCACGAGCCACCGTCAAGCTTACAATCGACGAACCAGCAGTAAGAATCCTTGTAAAGAAATCGAAAAGTTTTAGCGTGCCACTTCCGAATTCCAAGCTGGTACTCGAGTCAACTTCCGGAATGGTCTTACTGAATTGTAAGAAACTATATTGTGACTTTGGCAGCTCTCACACAGAGGTTGAGTCTGATCTGAATTACAAATTGAATGCATCTTTACAACTGGATGGGGTTGACTCACTATTTCGATCGAATACTGGTCAACAGTTTGAATTTTCAAACTGCAACTCATTTGCCGTACAAGTTTCTGCAGCTGTTAACCCGTCTCTTGCCGTTGAAATTCACGGTCAATGGAACCAACCAAGAGTTTTGGCTCTAAATAGCGAAATTCTTTATGGCCTCCAAGATGTCGTGTATCATTTAAAGAAGTCGCGAGGCACGCCCACACATACTCACCCGTCAGAGCCCAAGGACTTTTTCTTGAAGCGCCTTCCTTGGTGGCTAACTACTCTCAAACTTGACTTGTCAGACGTGACATTTGCCCTAGCTGCTGATGAAGTCGATAATCGCTTTGCGACACACCGCGGTCTTAAACTATGTGTTGCAAAGCTGGTGTTAGAGTATTCAGATTCTCAGGACAAGGCATCAAGCGAAGCGCGCAACCAACCAGGCGTCGGACGTCGTCTAGCCCTTGGAATTGAAGGCTTGACATGCCACAAGGTTATAGGATCCGGATCTGATCAAAGTACTATTTTGGACATGGAGCGCTTTGCAGTGATATTGACTACCGAATACGATTCTATTGGGTCACTGGTACATTGCCAAACCGTTCTTCCCACTTTGAGTTTAGAATTGGACGTAAATGTGTTTTACCTGGTGTCAATATGCGTGAGCCTCGTTCGCAACACCCTCATGCTATCTAGCAATACCGTTCGCGAAAAGAAAGAGAAACCACCGCAGAAAGAGTTTGTCAAGTTCTCCTTAGAGAGTAGCATGATCAACCTAAAAGCCAATCTCCCCGACGAGACAAGGTTAATGATTGAGGGAAATGGCTTGAAACTTAGCATCACCCGTGACCAGCCCATGGAAATAGTTGCGCGGTTCATCAGAGCATACACTTCCCACCCAAGCGTGAAAAATGCATGGACCCGACTGTTCTCTACTCAAAATTTGCAAGTAGACTTCAAGGACTCACTTGCACATATTGGCAAGCCTGCGCCTGCGAATACAAATGAACAGATACTCGTGTCTACTGATGGGCTAAGATTGAACTTAACACACGGCTTGGTTGTGTATAGGCTGACTGATAACTTAATCATATCATTAAAAATCGCCGCTACACTATTGCATCGGGCTCTCCACGACGATCCAGAGTATGTGAAAAAGATCAAGGAAAAGAAAGTAATGCCGAATGTTCCGAAGATCAGAATCAAATCAAAATCTCTGTTGATTTCATTCGAGGATGACTTGTTCGAAGCAAAGTTGAATTTAATTTTCCAAGTTGGACAGAGAGAGCAGCAAAAACGTTTAGAAAAGGAAGCTCTTTTTGAAGCTAAAGTGAAAGCAATGATGACAAAGTCGGCTGAGGAAAAGAAGCAAAATCACTCTGAGAACCTGGTCTCACCAGCTATGAGTGCGCCAGATCTGCTCCATCCAAGGACTGACCAGCCCATTGAAAAAAGAAGCCATGATCATGATGCACATCTGCATGCCAAAACATTACGCGGCAAATCGGAACGAACAAATACTTTTCGCAGCTTCAAACGCTCCAATGCTTTCTACACTTCGGAGAACGGCACCTCGCGAACATCTAGTACCAATCCAGGAAGAGAGGCTAAAAGCGACGGAGTTATGGAAGATTCAGAAATGGCTAATGACTCCTCGTCTGTCAGCATTCCGCAAGCACGCGAGCAGCTCAACCAGTATTTTAGTACCAACTGGATCCTGGAGTATAATCAAGCTGAAGCCAACTTGAAAGCTAGCATTCGTGAGCAGATTAAAAGTGACTTTATGAATGATACTATCGACCCTGATTTCCTCAGCCAAGAGCGAATTGTGGACTACTCACCGTTTCCTTTTTTGTTCTTTATGCACATTACTGACATGGACTGGTTCATTGCTAAGCCGTCTCTTACTGAAGACGGTCTTAGGGATTTCCTTTATGATGTTGGCAAGGGCCAGCCTAGAGATACCAGGTACAGTGTGTTGATGCCATTATACAATAACTTGACGTGTGGATCCCTTCGACTACAGCTGCGAGATTACCCTTTGCCTTTCTTGTACTTCCCGGAATTGCATGCGAGTCAAAAGAAAGATATCCCAAATATACAGATAGAAGGTGTTTTCTGTATCGCAGAGACCCTCTCAGTGGAGGAGTCGAATATGCGTCAAGTTTTTGTTTCCGTGGATCCCCTGGACAAGGCACATCCTGCGTCAAATGCTCTTAACCCTTTTATGGTACAGATCAACCGCACTGTGGCAAGCGTCAAAATGTTTACAGATCTCCAGTTCCAGATTAACACTTTGAATCCTTCTATGATAACTTGGTGCGTTTCTATGCAACCCGCAATACAGTCATTCATGCAAGTTTTTGATTTACTTTCGAAACCACCAATTGATCCATCTGAAAAACTTGGATTCTGGGACAAAATCCGCTCTGTGTTTCATGCTCGGCTAACGTTGAAATGGCCCAAAGGAAATGTGCATTTCCAGCTCAAGGGCTCCTCAAATCCATACCGGCTTGTGGGTAAAAGTGCTGGTTTTGTCATGTGCTGGAAGAATAATGTCGTTGTTAGTTGCAATGGCACTTTGGACCCCAAAGAGTTCATAACCGTGTGCAGCGACGATTTTATTATGGGTGTTCCAGATTACAGCGTTCAGGAGCGAGGGTACTTGAAGAGCAGTATCAATAAAACTGGAGGACTAGTATCCCGAAGCAATACCGACGATAATATTGTGTTTCAGAAAGTTGTTATGAAGCTGAGCGGCCGCGTTAAATGGACGGGTGGACTTCTATTTGAGCGGGATGTCAAAGAAGAGCCGTCCGTTCGCACGTTTAATTTCCGTCCTCATTATGAAGTGGTGTTAGCCAATCCCAAATATATTAAGGATAAGGATAATTATGACGCCTATAGGGGCTTCCGGAGCGATTATCTTCACATGGCTATAGGCGTAACCTCTGTTCGCCCTGAACATATGAGTGAAGATATGTACTTGAAACATAGCTACAACAGCATTCATTTAACACCAAAAGTGTTTGCACATTTCTTCAAATGGTTCCATTTGTTCAACAGCGCATTGTCACTTCCGGTTCGCGCTGGTCCTCTCTTCCATTCTGGTAGTGTTGCAAAGCCCAAAAAGTTTGGCCAGCATTTGTTTACCATCAAGTACCAAATCCAGCTCATGCCTTTATTCATCAATCATTCTTACGTGCATAAGTCATATCTACCAGACGAGCATTCGTGCACAGGGCTGAAGGCCAAGATTGACAAGTTTTTTGTTGACATGCACCAGCGACGAGCGCGTGTTGATTCAAGCAGTGGTAAACGATGGAAGATGGGCCTCAATATCGCTGAAATGGATGTCGTTTCTACAGACCTGCGCGTTTTGACTGCATCGTTTAAGGAGAAGAGCCTCAAGCAGAATCTTGCCAACAGATTGGGCGTATCCGTTTCGCCCGGGTCAAGTGTCACAAACGAAAGCAACGTCGGTTCTCATCAATCTTCATCAATGGGTGGTGCCAAAATTCAAATTAGTGACTCTGATTTCAGTTGGATTGATAGCGATGACTACACAGAGCTGGGCGAATGCGAGCCTGGCCGTGATTCACCTCGTATCACAGTGTTTCCACTTATATATACGCCAAGATGGGCTTATTTCCGCCAGACCGGCCCTGCTGAAAGTGAGGATGTTAGTATTACACCTTTTGGCAACGAGCCAAGTCATAAGTGCCTAATAGGCAAGGAACTGGTAGATGATATTCATACAAAACTTTTACAGGACCGAGTGGAGGAACTGGAGGAGCAGCTCAAGACGAAAGAAACAATGCTAGAGTCTCTTCAAAAGGACTTCACGCATATATCTGATACGGTAGATATCTCTGAAAGGATATTCAAGGTGAAAGATGAAATTGCGATAATGCGAGAACGGATTAAGAAAATTCTAAGTCTGCAGGAGGTTAACAATGATATGCGAGACGATATGCAAGTTTCAATGGAACAATCTGCTCAGAGAATTGCAAGAATCATGAGCCACAAACGCCAAACACAGTTTGCTCCGGAAGAGCTTGACGATGGGGCCTCAATCAGCAGTGACTCTACCGATGCAAGCCTTGATGAGGCTGGTGGAACATCCTTTGGCAACCGTTTCATTGTCCACAGCGTGCAGATCAAATGGGATATGTCGGTTCGTAACGCTATCTTTGCATATTTGCATCGTGTAGTCGAAAGAAAATCAACGTCATACTTCTTGACGCAGCGAGCAGTGAGGTATCTGGATGATTTGATGGAAAAGCAAAATAGTATGAATGAGGATGATGGCAGCACGAGAGAACAAATGACGAGTGAATTTCTCGGTGATATTGTTCAGACGTTAAAGTCTTCGACCTCTAGGGCAGACCTTAGTAACCCTGATGGTTTGGACGACATACGCACAACTGAAAATGATAATTACAGCGCCAATGACCAATACCTTGTCAAATTTGTGTCACCACAAATCCAACTTGTTGCTGAGCAGAACCCGGACTACTGCGTGCTATTGACCAGCGAAAACATTGAAATGAAAATTATTGCTATTAATGATAAGGAACGCGACGAAGAGGACGGGTCAAAATTGGTTGAAACACGGTATGGCGTTTCCTTACAGGACGCACAGTTTTTTGTTATTAGCCAAGAGCAGGTCAAGAGTGGTGCGTTTACCCTTTTCAGCAGCAACTCATATGGGTGTAGCAAAGGTGGTATGTGGCCTCCGTGGCTTAGTATTGACTGTTGTTATGATAGTCGGCCACTGAAAAGCGCTCTGATCATTGACAGAACATCAGTGAATATGCGCTACGATCAGCCCAACCCTCTGCGAATGCAGAGTGCAAACAAAGCGGGAGAGCTCAAAAACATGTGCACAGCGGCATTGGTTCGCGACAAAGATCATAGGCAAAATCGAATTGGAGTTGATTTCCCTAAGGTGGTTGCCACGTTTGACTCCAAGCAGTTCTTTGCGCTGTATACTATTACTATGAACTTACTGATCTACAAGGAGCCGATGGTGAAAGAGAGGTCAGAGCGCTTGGACAAAGTACTGTTGGCCACAGATTTCACAAATCTTGAAAATGCTGCCAAGCGGGTTATACAGCTACAAGATGATGTGCGCAATTTTGAAGAGCTACGAAACGAGTACATGGTCCGGTCTAGCGAGCTTAATAGTCAAATGATTGAGGATTTGGTCAAGATTGAAGTTGAGCAAAGCCATGCTACCCTGGAACTGTTTGTGATGATGGAGGCCATCAAAGCCGGAATGCAGAAGGTTAGTAGGGATGACGATACTGCCCAACTTTTAAAATGGGCTATCGGTGCAGACCAGGTCATTTGGCATGTGCTAGACGAAAACAGAGAACCATTTTTGGATGTTGGCCTCGCTAATGTGTCCTTTAATCGAGTTGAAGGCGGCGATGGGTTTAATACCAATTCTATTGAAATCATGATGATGCAAGGGTTTAATCTGGTTTCCGAGACCTTCTACCCCGAAGTATTTTCTCCGTATCTGTCTGCAGGCGATGTTTATGATGAGGCTACACCATTTATGAGTGCACAGTGGACCATGCTAGATCCCATTGGAGGAATCCCAATCGTTCAGCAATTTGACATCAAGCTGAAGCCGACCAAGGTTGAAATTGATTCTACAACCTGGGATATGATTTTCGATTACATTTTCCCTAAAAACGGTGACAGCTCTATGCGTGTTGAGAGTCCGTTTGCTGTGCAGCCAGCTCTGGACAGAAAAATTCCAGAGAGTGGCTACGAGACTGGTGAGTCGAGTAACGATGAAGATACCAGTGATGATTACGATACTTCGTCATATGCTGAAAGTGAATCAAGCAACATGGATGGCAAATCTACTCACCGCACTCTTCGCAAATTGATACCTGACAACGCGTCCTCATTATTCAGCAGCTCAAGCTCGACGATGTCAGGGTTCTCTTCTTCTTCGCAAGGCCGCTCCGAGAAATCTGGGCCGCTAACAAAATCTAAAACTAAACCCCCTCACAGCAGACGCAAACGATGGCGGTCCAAGAAGTCAGATAACGACGACATCTCTCTCATGTTGAATCGTGCTTCCAACTACCTCAGTATTGTCGAGATATCCCTCGAGGCTCCGACATTGTGTGTCAGCTATAAAGGTGATGGCTCTCATAGCATCTTAGATATCCATGAGTTCGTCCTCAGTTTACCGGCACTGGCATATAAGAACAAGACGTGGTCTAACATGGACATTGTTCTGCAACTAAAGAAGGACGTGACCAAGATTTTATTCCATCATATGGGCAAACTGCTCAACAACAAGTTCAAGCGCCATAACAAACTGAAGACGACTATGCAGCTTAGGCAACTGACTGAGTATACTGGTTACATGCTTGTTTCGGACCTGATCTACAACAGCCGTTCTCAGAATGATTCAAATGAGCGGTATAATCCCTATTTTGCATCACAAGGAAGTGCTGGAAACTCAAGCCTGAGTATGAGCCCGAGAGAGGATTCTGATAGTGGTGCATCAACGCCTACAAGAAGGATGGAAAAGTTCCGAACCCGTGCTGACACAATTATCGCTAGCGCTAAGCCGATGTTAAATATCCCCAATAACAGCGGCGATGCTAATCAGTCGCGACCTAGTCTTGGTTCTGGTTCATTGACTCCGAGCAGCTCTCGCAAAAGCTGGGGCACCGTGGGGAATTCTCCAGCTGGAGCAGGACAGGATGAGGAAACTGTAGATGACCATGAAGGCGAGTCGAAGTCTAAAAGGTTTTTGAAAAAGCTGTTGAATAAGCCTTTGAAGGAAGATGTCGAACAGTGAGATTGAGATTTGTTGCTACTATCTATTGTGTTTAGTATTGTTTTTAGTATTTTGAGTTAGTTTTCTGATCTAGAATTTATGTTATTTTTAATTAATATCTGTATTATAATAACCGGGCTACAAAGCTTAATCTGCTCTACGGAGTAGCTACTAACACCTGAGTATACCAGCAATTGAGCAAGTATTAGATATATGGATGGGGAGTAGAAAGATTGGCTAGTCTTCACCGTATGCCTTTATGAACCACCCAGATTGGAGGAAGATCACAAATGTTCAGCTAGGGCTTTACCCTAAAGTACTGTACTATAATAATCTACATTCCTGAGTATTCACGCAAAATATTTTTTTCTTCGAAACCCATCCATTCTTAGTCAGCAATGTTTAGAAATCAAGTACCCTAACCTGTGGGTCATTCACTGAGTAACTAGGGTGTCCCAAAAGGGAAATCTTCTTTCCACTGTGTGGCAGGCTTAACAAAATTTTCTCCCTCTTTTTTTCATACCCTTCTCCCTTTGATCCTTGAACTAGCCCACCGACTCCGTTCGACAAAGTATACAAGGTCAGTATATAAGATGGCACGAGTGCGAAAAGCTACGGTAGAAATGGATATTGGAATTATCACGACGCGATGCTGTGGGGTTGTAATGTTGAATATGATGGATTGCGCCAACCTGCGACATTTGGAACGAGACCGACGATGTTAATGACAAGAGCGACTCAACTTTGTGTGCGACTAGATGCTATGACCTACCTGCGACCGTCCTATTCTACTCCATTGAAATCTGCGCTCGACCTCTCGTACTATTATTGCTCTCATTTCTAAGAAATCACCAACTAACCTTGTACTAGATGGCCGCCTCCCTCCCCCACCCCAAGATCGTCAAGAAGCACGGCAACAAGAAGTTCAAGCGTCACCACAGTGACCGCTACGACCGTGTTGGCGAGTCATGGAGAAAGCCCAAGGGTATTGACTCTTGCGTCCGTCGTCGTTTCAGAGGCACCATCTCCATGCCCAAGATTGGCTACGGTTCCAACAAGAAGACCCGTTTCTTGAGCCCCTCCGGCCACAAGACCTTCCTTGTCAGCAACGCCAACGACCTCGATGTCCTTTTGCTGCACACCAAGACCTACGCCGCTGAGATTGCCCACAACGTTTCTTCCAGAAAGAGATTGGAGATTGTTGAGAAGGCAAAGACTCTCGGTCTTAAGGTTACCAACCCCAAGGGCCGCCTTTCTTTGGAGGCTTAAATAGAATCAATGATGATGAAATAAAAATTGGTGGTTCTCTTTTGTATCTAAAACTGCTGTTGCAAAATGTCTGTATGTCGTGAGAGGCGGCTGACTCGCACGGATCAAGTACGTAGGACTGTAAAATTGGGGATATTCTTGTTTGAATTATAGGAAGGACGACCGAATAGCACACATTATCTTCTAAGCAAAACTTGCTTCAGCCATGCGATAGCTTTTGCTGAATCGCACGGTACCGTCCGATTCGACTCTTGCAATTGTTTAGCATACCTCTGTCTAGCCTAGCATACGCTTGTTCTCCGCTAATAGCTCGAAATGTCACGTGCGCGCCTTTACTGTCTTGCCTCTAGGCCCTTGCATACACATCCGTATCGTGTTCTTGTTTTGTTCTTGAAGTGTCTAGTGATGTCTTTTTGAGGACCGAGATCATGGCTGCCAATTCAGCTTTCCGTGATTAGAACCGCCCCAGGCCCGCCCTCTCTGACGTTTCAACGAGTACATGCAAAGGCCCCCGTTGTATACATTACCAAACCAAGGAACAAAAAAAAAAAAAAAAACTGATGAAAATAATAATAATATGAAAAAAGGCCATGCACCTTTATTTTCATTCTTAAACTTTTTTATTACTATTAATCTTGTTACCAATGACCCTTTGTAATTTCCAATACTTTTTGTTTCACTTTCGTGATGGAGTCTACTTACTAATTATCAGTATATAATCCTGGATCGTTGATATTATTGAATTTCATAGTGATTTTTACTCTTCATAACGTAATGCTGCGTGTGAATGAGGCGAGCGTTGATGAAATAGAAACATATAACAAATAATAATAATAATAAACTTTGAAACAGGTTAAAATACTCCGGCCCTTGAGCTTCCCCGCCTAGAGCTCATCGATAGTCGACGTTTTTTTCTGTGTCGCTAGCTGGAAAGCCTTCAGTTCTGTAGTGTTGGTGTTGATTCGGATTAGTTGGATGCAGCGTCATGCTACCTTAAGCTTCTCTCATGCCTTTTCGAGAACAGAACGTACTCCTTATTTCCCAGGGATTGCAAATGCAGCGAATCCTGCCGGCGCTAGCTTTGAAGTTTGAGTTTTTGGAGTTTTCGATGCGATTGAGCTTCAAGCTGTGGGCCCATGGGAGTATGCGTTTCTCACGAGTAGTTCCCTGCGTCAGGCTCAGGTTTTTGTACGGTACACTTGGCTTTGGCCTGCTGGTTTTAACCAGCCATGAGCCTCCGCCCTGCTTTTGGGGGGTCGGACTTTGATCCCCGCCCAAGCGATGTATACTTTGGGGGTTCCATAGTAGTTCACTGAGGTTCGACAATGGTGGAACCAAAAAATTAATAATAATGGCTAGTGCCTTGAACCGTTTTCAGAATTAGTAATTCAGGCATTTCTAATGTTGTTTTGGGATTCATTAATGATTTTTGGTTTTGGGTCGGGTGAGAATAGTGCCAAAAAGAGTCGTGCACAGGCCGTTGCTCTGCTACTAGTAGTATGCTTAAATCAAATTAAACTTGTTCAAACGGGTTTCGGGGGCTGTTTGTAGTGATTCCTTGGCTGCACTGGCGGGCGGGACGACGGCACGGCACGGGCGTCTTCTTTGAACTTGTTGGCCCTCATCACCAGCGCGCGCTGCTCAATCACTAATTGTGAGTTTATAGCAATGACAAAGAAACCCAAGAAAAACGCAGGCGAGGAACGTGCTCGTCGAACTTCTCAAGACGTATAAAAGGGCGCTTCTGGCACCATTGGATGCACGGATTTTTTAAACATCAATATAAACTCACAGATTAAACATTCAATTCACTTTGGAAAGGGTATTCAACTTGTCCAATTGAGTTCCAACATCACCCCTACAGCACACGAATCCAAACCAACTAGTTAGACGAACGAACGAACACAAGCATCCAAAATGACCCAGTCTCAGTCCTCTCCAGCGGAATCCAGGCTTTTTGAACCCATCAAGGTCGGCGACGTCCAGCTCAAGCACAGAGTCGCCATGGCCCCGCTCACCCGCATGCGCGCCCTCGGCAACCAGATCAGAGACATCCACGCAACCTACTACGGCCAGCGCGCCAGCGAACCCGGCACGCTCATCATCTCAGAAGCCACAATCATCAAGGAGCCGGCTGGCGGCCACAGAGACGCCCCAGGCATTTGGTCCCAGAAGCAGATCGAGGGCTGGAAAAAGGTCATTGACGCAGTCCATGAGAAGGGCTCGGCGTTCTTTGTGCAGATCTGGGCGCTCGGGAGAGCCGCGGAGGAGGACGTCATGAAGGAGCGCGGGCTGCCGTACGTGAGCGCGTCGGCGCTCAAGAAGAACCCGGACGACGAGAGCGCGGGCACCCCGCGGCCGCTGAGCGCCGACGAGATCCAGGAGTACGTCGCGTGGTTCGCGCAGGCGGCCAAGAACGCGATCGCGGCCGGCGCGGACGGGGTCGAGATCCACGCCGCAAACGGGTACCTGCTGGACCAGTTCCAGCACGCGAACTCGAACGTGCGGACAGACGCTTACGGCGGGTCGATCGAGAACCGCGCGCGGTTCACGCTGGAGGTCGTCGACGCCGTGACGGCCGCCGTGGGCGCGCACCGCACCGCCATCCGGCTGAGCCCCTGGGGCGTGTTCAACGGCATGGACAGCGGCGTGTCGCCCATCCCCCAGTTCTCCTACATTGTGGCCGAGCTGCAGCGCCGCGCAAACGAGGGCCGCGAGCTGGCGTACGTGCACCTGATCGAGCCGCGCTACGTGTTCCTGAGGCCGAGCGCCACAGAGTGGGTCGAGTTCACCTACGTTGAGGGCAGCAACGACTTTGTGCGCGCCATTTGGAAGGGCGTGCTGGTCCGCGCCGGCGGGTTTGACCTGCAGCAGGCCAAGGACGCCGTGGCCGAGGATGACAAGCTGATTATTGGCGTGGGCCGCGACTTTATTGCGACCCCGGATCTTGTCAAGAGATGGAAGCACGGTATCAAGCTGAACCCTCATGACAGATCGACTTACTATACTTCGGATGAGGTTGGATATACTGATCTGCCGTTTGCAGAGGACATCACTGCTAGTGCTTAGGTCTTGCTACTTAATAGACGATAACATGTACTGGATTGAGTTGAATTGAAAAAAATAATAATAATAATAAATTGACATCTGTTTTTTTGCAAACGTATAGTACACCTTATGTTGATTCAAATATTGTGTGGCCCTGAATACTCAACACTTTCGCAAAAAAAAATTAAAATAAATAAAAAACTAAAATAAATATACTAGCGTGGTAACAATACAAAGTATAGAACAAGGTCATAGAGTCAAATTTTCCAAAAGTCAAAAAAGCAAACAAAAAAAACAATTAATGCGCATGTGTTCATCGTGCAAAGTAATAGTAACGATATATCTGTGATAAATCTGCTGTCCGTAAGTTTTATGGTTTGAATCTTGTCCATTACAAGAAATTTCCTTTCACAGCCATGCCAATACGGTAGCTCTCAATTCCAAGTCGACTTGTAGTGCGCACATTGCTCATCATGGGCTGAGTATGAACCATGCTTGGTAAAGTCTGTCGTAGAGGTTGATGGGCTGGAAGTTGCATGCGAGGTAACGAGGAGCTATTTTGCGAGGGCCAGATTCCGCTAGACACGCCAGCGGAAAGAGAAGGAAGGGCTCTCGATGGAGAGTGTGTATATATGGGCAGGGTCATCTTGGCAGGTTCAGGAAGAGCAGGTTTCGAAAGTTCTTCGCTGAACTTTTCTAGCACTCGTCCAAGGGTATTAACAATACCCCAAGTGGAGCTGGTGTTCATGATCTTGGACAAAGATTGGGCGAGAGCAGGCGCCAACTTGACAGCACCCTGGTTTAAATCTTCGTCACGCTTTTCAAAGTCGAGTCCGCATTCCAAGCAGGTACGCTCAATGGTCTCAAACAGATGAGAGTCTTCACAGTCAACTGCATTTCCAGTCTTTTGCGCTTGATCATAGTTATGGCACCACATGACGACAACCATGACGATTTCAAAAAATGCAGACAAAAATTCCGGGCATCCAGCTAAGACAGGTGAGCCTGCACTCACAGAGCCAAAAAGACTGGTTCCACTAACAAGAATTAGTTTGTACACGTCAAAGCACTTGATAATCATTGGTCTGATGGACTTTGCGCGCAAGCCGGAGCCAGGCCTAGTGTTCATGAGCTGGTCCAGCGAGACTAATGCAGAAGCTGAAATCTTTTCGGGGTCGCAAGTCTTGATTGCATTTCTCAAGGGAGCCATATCCAAATGTAATCGAATGTGACTCGAAAGGGTGAGAATCCATGCATCCAAAATCAAAGGATGTTGTAGTGTTCGAATTCTCTGAATCAGGCTTGCGGATAAAGACGCGCTTGACAAGCCTGCAACAGGGAGACTAGAGTCATCCACGCTCAGCGCTAGCGACATTGGCGAGCAGTTGAGCATGAACTGAGAAACAGCCTGTCCCTGTCCAGGATTTGGATCAACAGCACCGACGTCCAAAATGCAAAGCTTTTTGACAAATTCTGCCTTCTTTGCACTGTCTTCCTCGTTTCCCTCACTGTAAGCCCATATTTCTTTATAGATAGCCATACCAATAACGCGAATTGCGAATGGCGAGAGACCTCTCACGTGAGCATCAGGGCCGTGAAGATTGTTCCATGCATCTGCGAAGGAAGTGCTTGGGGGCATGTTTCCAGGGTGGCCATAGACGCTATCACCTGAATTCCAAAAGACTTCGGAACAGGGCATTTTAGCACCGCGAGGAATGTTGCAGATGTCAAACTCAGGGGGAGAAGGAATACTGTACAGGTTACTCATGTTTCCAAAGACGACAAAGAGTGCAAAATAAGCACGCGTGCAAAGTTCAGCGTCAATAAAGTCAGACCAAGAAGTAATGGAGGGTTTGCCTATGTGGTGCTCAATAGCGGTCTTTGCAATGGTAATCAGGGGGCCCTTCACTTTTTGAATGTAGTCCAGATTGCGAACCTCACAGCTCCAGGCACTATGAATGACCTGCAAGATGAGAGTTTGGGCAACCCAGAGGCTGGCATTTTTCTGCTCAATAGCTTCAGCAATAAGTCTCTTTGACGAATTGAGAAGATAAACAGACATTTCATTTTCATGGCACAGCAGTGCGCCAATGGCGCACACACTCATCAGTAACGGGGGTGCTACAACAGATGGGTCAAACGTGTGAGGGTGTAGAAAGGGGAGAACAGGGTGGTAGAACAGAAAATATGTAGCCAAAAATCTGTTGAGAAGTAGCTTACTTGGTTTTCTGGTTCTTCCCTGAGGTTGGTCAAGATATTCAAGGAGTTGGCCCAGAGGGAAGTTCAGGTCCAGCTGAGGAGTGTACAAACCCTGCGAAGGCTGAGGGTAAAAATGTGCTTGAGCCAAAGGACGAGAATAATGCGATGGGGTATATCTAAAGTCTTGTTGAATAGGAAGCGAGTGAACCTGATTAGGAGACTCCACTTTTAGGCGCTTTTCCTTCGGTGACCTAGACAGTGATCGGTGTAGTTCTGTCATGAGCAGGGCAGCATTCAATTCATCGTCATCCTTGCCGTCGCGTTTACGCTTGTAATCCGATGAGTCTGACGATACCGGAGAAACATTTTTGTGCGAGTTAACCGAGGCAGCACGCGCGAGAGTATTGAGCGAGTTGTTTGATTGGTAAGTAGGAGACGGGGCTGGAACTGATTGCGCGGCAGGAGTAGATTGCGCGGCAGGAGTAGATGGAGGAGGACTAGTGGCAGTTGTGTTATTGTTGGTCTCGGAGTTGAGAAGATTTGATATGTCGGAGTTTTTCTTCTTGGATGCCTTTGCTGGCTTTTTAGCTGCTTTCTTTTTCGGCTTTTCCTTTTCTTTGGGGTCAAGAACAGGTGACTTTGGGCTTGGAATAGTAATAGTTGTTGTTGGAGAGCTAGCTGGTGGGGTACTTGCTTTGATCTTTTTGGCATCTGCAACCTCGGTGGTGGCGGGAGAACCATCTGTCGGCGGTTTAGCATGAACGGTGCGGTCGTGTCTCAACAACAAGTCACGGCGCACAAAAGTAGACGGACACTTTGTGCAGTGGAACGGGCGCTCTTTTGTATGTGACCGTTCGTGGCGTGACCTGTGTTCTGAGCGGGAAAAAGCCCTATCGCAATAGCAGCATCGATATCGCTTGAGCTTTTTGAGAGCAGCGGTAGACGGCGAGGTCTCGGGGCCTTTTCCGGGACCGGACTTCTCTGAGTTAGGCTCCTTATTGGAAGGCGCCGTTGTGTTTTTGGCCGACTTTTGCGTTGTCGTGGGTCCCTTTGCTGGGCGTTGCGGGGTATGCGGCGAGGTTGCCCTTGGGAGAGGAAGGTTCTGCTTATGAGATGGATTACTCATCAGTTGGGAGTGCGGAGGGGGAGGAGTGGAAGTTGGAGAGGCAGGGATGCTACCCTTGCCCACATCCAGGGCAGAGGTTGGTTGAGGGGCAGCGACGACTGATGTGTGATGGTTTTCATTGCTGGCGCTATTGAGAGTGCTGTTGGTGCCAGTAAGAGTGGCGGTTGCCAGCGTAGCTTTTGCAGAGGTAGTGAGTTCTGTTGGCCGCGATGAGGGTTTTTCCAAGGAGACTGTTGTTGGTGTTGTCAACTCTGGTGTAAGAGATTCAGTATTGGAGGCGACTGTACCTGGGGGAGAGGGGAGGGGAGGAGGAGAGGTGCCCTTGATATGCTGTGAAAACATGACCGGTTCGGACATTTTTGAGCGATAGCTGCGGTGGTTAGTAGGTGCTAGTGGTTGTAGTAGAGGGAGAAACAAGCTTACTTTGGAGTTTGTGCTAGTGGGGAGTAAATGGCTATGCTGTTATTGTTATTGTCATGAAGGGGCCAAGATAGTGGGGTGTGTCGTGTGCAGGTTGTAGGCCAAGTGTCAGGTAAGGAGATGGAAGAGAGAAGAAAATTAAAAGAAGATTAAAAGAACAGAAGTTAGGTGGTGAGAGAAACAGACGGAAATCAAGGTGGAAGAGGCGAAAGAAGTGAAAGAGGTGAAAGAGGGGGAGAGAAACGGTTTAGCAAACGAAAGAAGGAAAAATTTTGAGAGAAGAAGAGTGAGAGGGAAAGAGAGAAAGAAAGAGGGAAAGAGGGCAAGAGAGATCTTGTGCGTGAGTGCCAGGAGGGGTCATTTCAAAGTTTTTTCATGAATTTATTTTTATTATTATTTTGCAATTCGCTTCAAATCTTCTTTTTGAAAGTTGTTGATCCATTTCCTTTCAGTTTTATTTGTTTATTCTATTTTTTTGATATTAGTTTTCTCATCTTCTGCTACTTGTGTAGTTCTCTACAATGATTCTCTTCTTCTTCTTCTTCTTCTTCTTCTTCATAATGAAATCAACTTCATCGATTCCTTCTCCTTTTTCTTCTCTTTCGGCGTTAGCTCTGCTTGATTCTCCATGTATGTAGCTTGGAGCTGCTCCATCTTTATCTTTTTTTCTCTCTCGTTTTTTCCCTATTATGCGCTTGTTTTTGGCTCTGCACGGGATTGAGTTCCGGGGAAGTAGCACGTGACTGGAAATATAGAAGATAAAATAACGGGGAAAAGGGTCAGTGAAACATTTGGGCACCGGCGTACATGTCGGTCTTTGACGAGCGCGGCCATCCATGGAGATCGCGCGCTTTCAAGGCGCCAGCGCTGTGGGCATGCGTGTATGTAAGCAAGTTTAGTGTTTTGGCTGGTGGTTCATTCGCTGGCCGGCCTGCCTTAAATTTGCGCCTTGCTTCTTGATTTATTATTATTTTTTTTTTTTTTTCAAATCTCCCAACGTAGGGTAGTACAGTACCAACCCCCACATTCCCAAGGTCCGATCGAGGCTGGCGCTTATATCAGTGCTGAGTAACCACACCTTTCCAACACTGAACGTTTGAGTGCTAGCAGCGTTTATTACCGTAATTGGATCGGTGTATGCACGGCCGGATATATAAGATTATGTAAGAATTTGTGCTGAACTAATATTGGCCCCACATCAGGCAAATTTTGGACATCCCACCTTGCTGGGTTCGGGCCTTTCAATGTTTGTTTTTTTTCGTTTTTTTTTCTTTCAACGGGCACCATACATGCGAACTATAGTGGGTGGAAAACAGCGTTTGAACAACAACAAACTTGTCGGCGTTACTGCGCACTCGGAGCCCCTCGGCGCTTGTCATTCGGAGGAAGGCGGCCTCGGAGGGGCGGCAACTTTCAAGATTTTTTTTTTCATTTTCACCGCTTCATGATTTGAAATTCAATTTCACAAATCATTTCAAGTAATAAGTAAAACATCTACTAGTATAGGTCAACATGGCATTATGACAATCAACTTTGACAGCACTTGAGTGCCAAAAATAAAGGCCTCTTTGGATTTCCTACTATTTGTTGTTGTTTTTTATTTTGATTTATACAAAGATAATAGAGCTTAGCTGCGCGCATAGCAGAGAAAGAAAAAAAAAAGAGGCTAACGGCAGGACGGCGGGGCACAAGATCGAGACTTTGAAAGAATCATCAATTGAGGCACGCGAGTGACATTCAGCGTCAAAAATAAAATAAAAAATAAAAATAAAAATTGCCCCTCGATCGCATTCCACCCCACCACCACCGCCACCATGGAGCGACTCCGGCATTACCGCCACCACCACCCACCACCGGCAAGTCGAGGCTTTTCTCAGCAAAGGCTATAATTACCCGGAATCACTTCGGAACTTGCCATTCAATGTTGATGACATGAAGCACTCAATATATATTAGCACTCGATAGTAGTACTAGTGTGCAACATCATTTGAATGAGTCGTTTCATGTAGAAGAAAAAATAATAAAAAAGAAAACCAACAGGGCTACGTACTGCGCGTGGTGGGAATTTCTCGGAGCGACGGAGGGTTCCGGGCGTCGCCTAATTGACTTGGGCTTATACATAGTCTCAATTGGCCCCCCGCTGAGATCTCAAAGAAGAAATAAACGCAAACACACTCAAGTCCAATGGTTTTCACGTGAAAAGCCAATGAATCTACTAGTTACATACAGCTGGAGAACCACCTACATAAAAAAGAAGCGGCCGGATTATTTTGACGGAGCTGTGATTGGCCCAAAGTGCTGCGAAAGGAGGCAGGGAGAGAGTAGGACCGAGAAATTACTCAATTAGGCAGGACTTATCTGCAGGAGAAAAGAATTATGTAATTGGAACAATCAATGGCAGTGCACGCTAGCTAGTAGTAGAGACCCCGGTAATACTCAAGTGCCAGCATGAACGATCATTGATAAAACACCATCGCCATGGCGCATCTTATAATCAATACTTGCAACCTTCAACTGTAGATCCCGTGCTATCCGTTTGCTGCATCATATTCTCCTCCTTGAACTTTCAATGTTCAACTTTCAATGTTCAGTCTATGGTCTAAACTCTACACATGCTTTACATGGCTCTAATTTCGATGTGATTCGCCAGCCCTGGTCTCAAAGACCCGCTGCGACACCGTAGGATCCTCAAACGCCCTACAGTCCGGAAACAAGAACGGCAGCTCAGTAGGAACAAACTCAGGGTACTCCGTCAGCAACACCCGCTCGATCTCGTTGTACAAGAGCTTGTAGCCCGCGCCCGTGAAATGCAAGCCGTCGTTGAGTAAATGCCGGACACTCAGTTCTGACTGGACTCCGCTGGGATGGGTGCTGTTGGACACAAGCTGGCCGGGCAGAGGGTCCCCTTCCTTCCAGCCAACACTGGCCATGAACACGTGCCACAGGTCTATAAACGGCACACCGAGCTCCTTGGCAACGGAAGCCGCCGCAGCGCCATACTCGCGGTTTCGCAGGGTCGAACGCGGGTTGTTGAGAGGATCGCCTTCAAAGAGCTGGTTCCGGTGCACTTCGTCATGCACGGCGGGACCGATAAGAATGACCTTGGCGCCTACTGCCTGGAGCGCCTTGACAATGTAGGTCAGGTTCTCCTTGTAGCGGGGGATGGGCACTTTCTGCGAGACATCCTTTGACGCGTCGTTTGAGCCAAAAAACACCGTCTTTTATACAAGCGGCAACAGACAAGTATTAGATAAGTAGTAGTTGATTTAAAAAAAAAAAACTTACAGCTAGTTTAATGTTTGGCAAGGTTTCAATAAGCGTATCAATCATGAATCGCGCCTGCTCAGTCGTATACCCACTAAAGCCTCTATGCACCACATCCATGCGTCGTTTAAACAAGTCTGACAGGGCCGATCCTAGAATAAAGACCTCGTCCGAGTTCTCGTACTTGCCCTCTTGCATGCTGTAGCATCGCTGGGTGATGGAGTCTCCAAAGAGCAGTACTTTGGGGACGTGGGCCTCAAATGTGACCTTCTTGAGAGTGACGTCGAGATTGCCAATGCTTGTCATGACGATAATGGCGGTGGTGGTGGTGGTGGTGGTGTTGAGTGTCGAAAACAAGGGGTCAACACAGATATCATTATGCTGCTATACACGTGAAGGAGGAATAGGGTTTGTGATTTACTACTCCCACTAGTGCTACCAGCCATTAACTACCAGTTGACATGATGGAAAGGAAGGTGATGTTTGACTGATATAGTCCATAATATGGTGTCATACTATAGTCCGCAAGATACACCGTCCTCTTGATTTACCCCAGCTATCTTCTCCACTATGCTTTTCGCCTGTTTCTTTGGCTGTCACAAATTTCACTTAGCACTTAGCACTTGCACTTCTGAGAGAGAGTTACCCGGTCGTATATAACCCCATTCCACAAAGTGACGAAAAAAGCAAAATGACAACAACGCGTGCGCTGTGATGGTGCACGCCGCTCAAGGCTGAACACAGAAGCTCGACAAGGGCGTGAAAGTACGAAAAGCTCTTTCAAGCATCGATATCCATGATACTGAAATTATAAAAGATGAAAAGATGAAGAATATTACCATTTGAATGAATTTGCAAACGTAGAAGCACCAGGGCTCTAATGCCAAGTGCACACAGTTCGTGAAGAACATTTGATGCTTCTAGTTGCCCTTGCCAATACAATATACTACTCAATGCGGACATAACAATCCAACGGGCAGCAGTAAAACATGACTCCAAAACAGTACAGTGCGAAACACCGGCCAAGTACTTTTGAAGCATTGGTCTCAAGAAGAAGAAAAGACTCAATGAAAGGAACTTTGGCTGCGCAGAGAACAAGCCTCGCAACTTCAAGCCTTGCGATAGTTCAGACTGCCATGCTGCCCTTGAACTACACCAACTTGTACACATTCACCATCTGCAGACTACAGCGCACCCATGGAACATTTAGACCTCCTCTGGAAAGTCTCTAAACTCCAGAACTCTCACTTCGCCTCGAGTTCCTTCCCAAAGCTTCCTCTCCCTCTGCTACCTCCAAATGTTCTTTGAAGGGCGAAATGGGAAATTTCCTTAAATTGTGGCTCCCCCTTTTTTAAAAAAATCACCTTTCCAATCTCTTTTCAGCTCCACTCTCTCAATCGAGTTTTCTTTCCCCAAATACTTTTGAAAAAAAAACCCTCGCTACTAGACCCTCTTCAAACCTTCGCTTTATCCTCTTGGCCGCGATAAAGACATTGGGCCTCCATACTTCATCATGTCTCTCTCGTCAACAGCCGCGGTATTCTCCCAAAACGCGTTTCTCAACCCGGGACCCGCACCCGCACCGCCAGAAAACAGCAAGCTCGTCAAATCTCTAACCACCTCCATCGATAACCTCAACCAGTATCCTTCGGCCTCCTCAGCCTTCTCCCACGCAAAGCGTGCCCACACTCATTCGTCTGCTGCGACCTCAGAGGGCTCCGTCAACGACGCCTTCTCGACCTCTGCGTCCGACACCTCCTTCACATCAAATAACACAACAACCCCCAGCCAGCGCGATGACTCTAAAGGTCGCTTTCTGAAAAATGGCTGGGTTGTCGTCAAGGAAGACGGCTCGTTCAAACTCTGGACAAAAAAGTACATGGTCCTTCGCGACAGCTTCCTGGACTTTTACAAAAATGAAGTATGTGTTTTTGTCCACCTCTTACTGCCTTATCTAACCCCATACAGGTCACACAGTCTTCTTCCACGTTAACCTCGCCGTCCTTTTCAATACCGCTCTACACCGTGTCTTCTGTCACTCGTGTCAACCTCAAGCCCTACTCGTTTGAAATAATTAGAACAGCCTCAAAGTCCATCTACGTTGCCTGCAAATCGGACATTGAATTGTACTCGTGGATTGACGAAATCTATTCCAAATGCCCGCTAAGCGGTGTGTCCAGCCCCACAAACTTCACTCACAAGATACACGTGGGCTTTGACCCAGTGTCGGGGGGATTCACAGGGCTCCCAGAAGCATGGTCCAAACTGCTGAATGCTTCTGCCATCACTAAGGAAGACTACGCCAAAGACCCGCAAGCCGTCATCGAAGTGCTGGACTTTTACAGCAAAGCCCAGGATGAAGAAGATGCGGAACTAGAAAAGATTGGAAAGGGAGCCGCTCATCAACCCTCGCTCAACACGAACCTGCAGGAATGGACTAAAACTCCCACTGGCAAGCCCACACTACCGGGCCAGTACGTTGTGTCGCCCATGGGCCCTGCATCGTCGTCTCTTAACTCGCGCACCACAAACATTTCGCGGCTAGCAGGAATTGCACCGCTAAGACAGGCTCCGCGCCCACCGCAAGCTCCACGGCCTGGCCAGGCTGCTTTCTCGTCGCACCAACATGGTGTGAGCTCTTCGCACCAGGTACCGCCTCGCAAGCCTCAAATCGAACCTTACCAGCCTCTTTCGCCAGCGGAATCTGCGTTCAGGCATGCCCCGCCAAAACCTCAGTACCAACCACAGCACCAGCACCAGCAGCAGTCACCGCGCCAGCAGTACCCGCCGCGCCAGCAGTACACCAAGCAGCAGCCTGCGCCTGTTCAAGAACAGTATTCGGTCAAGCCGCTCTTCTCGCCCACCGAGCCTAGCAGACCTTCAGACTCTGATCGCTCGCCAACTGGCACTGACTTTTACGGGAACCCTGTGCAGCCGCTCAAACCAAAGCCCAAAACGCCTACTTCTGCGCAAACCGCCAAACCCGAGGTCGCTCCTGTGACTCCTGCAGCAGCCAATTCTGCTGCGACCGCGGCCACACTTGCGACAGGTGCTGTGCTAGAAGGCCGGGGCCCGAATGCGAATGCCGAACAACAAAAAGTTGCTGAGCGCCGCATTTCGACCATGTCTGATGCCGAGATCATGGCTAAGCTGCGCTCCGTCGTCAACCCCAGCGACCCCAACAAGCTGTACCAGAAGCTAAAGAAAATCGGACAGGGCGCTTCCGGCAACGTCTACGTTGCGCGGCCGCTGCAGGGCCCCATGGCGGTCTACAAGCGCATTGCCATTAAACAAATTGACCTCATGGCGCAACCAAGAAAGGAGCTAATTGTGAACGAAATCATGGTCATGAAGGAGTCACAGCATCCGAATATCGTCAACTTTTTGGAAGCCTACTTGCGGGGCACCTCCGACCTCTGGGTCGTCATGGAGTACATGGAGGGCGGGCCGTTAACCGACATTATCGACAACGTGACGCTTTCCGAAGAGCACATTGCGACAATCTGTCTGGAAACCTGCAAAGGACTGCAACACCTGCACAGCAAGAACATTATCCACCGCGACATCAAGTCCGACAACATGCTCCTCGACGCGCAAGGGCACGTCAAAATCACCGACTTTGGGTTCTGCGCCAAGCTGACCGAGCACAAGAACAAGCGCGCCACGTTTGTCGGCACGCCTTACTGGATGGCGCCCGAAGTCGTCAAGCAGAAGGAATACGGCGCCAAGGTCGACGTCTGGTCGCTCGGCATCATGGCCATTGAGATGATTGAATCCGAGCCGCCTTACCTCAACGAAGAGCCCCTCAAGGCGCTTTACCTCATTGCAAGCAACGGCACGCCGAAACTGAAACACCCGGAACGGCTCAGCAAAGACATTAAGGCGTTTTTGAGCGTGTGCCTGTGTGTCGACGTGACGTACAGAGCGAGCACGGATGAGTTGCTGAACCATGAGTTTTTGAAGAAGGGATGCTCACTCAGCAGCCTGGCTGCTCTGCTGAGCTACAAACAAGATTAAGTGCTGTGCTGTGCTGAATTACAAGTTGCTGGAAATGATCGACTACCCTTTATTTTTTTTTTTTCCATTTTATATATGTACTGTATGTTTTTAACGACTTTATGACTAACCTACAAAACCTAGGAAAGGAGGAATTACCCATTTTTATGTTTTAATTTTTATTATACTTTTGACTTTTTTTTTATTTATTATTATTATTATTATTATTTGTTATATGTCAACTGCGGTTTACGTACTCTATAGACGTTAGCAGCCAGCCAGGATACCCGGGGGACCCGAGTCCATTAGCGGTGGTGCTGATTGTCTAAATGGCCTAGACTGTCTAGACGACATTTCCCCTGGAACAGGTTCATCAAAGGATCGCTCTGGGATTTTTTTCATTTTGGTTGATTTTTGTCCTGCTTGCTTTTGCTTTTGTTGATATTGTTTTTGCTGCTGTTTATTGGATAAGCATGGGGATGAAGATAGATAAGGATAAAGATAAAGATAAGAATAAGAATAAAGATGCGGATAAGCTTTGTAAGATAGATGAGGATAAAATTGTTTGAATAAATAAGGATGAGGGCGTACGATTTTTTTTTCCTATATCAGCTAATAAATGTTTTTTTTTGATACTCAAAGTCAGACGCTTTAGCAGCCAGCGCTAAGGTATCGTCCACTATTTGGTTTGGTTTAAATGAGACGGCTATATCTGACAAAATCTTTCGACTTCTCTTAAAAAAAAAATTTCTCTGGTGCCACCCTTTCTTCATGCTCAGGCGTACACTCTTTTGCGTGCACTCTTTTGCGTGAAACTCTTTTGGCGCAAAGACAAACCTCTTGTCGCCCCCGGCTACCTGATTGTGTTTCGGAACTATAGCAGTCGACCTTCTACGTTTTTTTTTTTTTTTTTTTCTTCTTCACTACTTTTCTCTTTGATTTTTTTCTGAATCCGTCCTCTAGATCTAACTCGCACCATCTAGATTCATTGACTCGAGGTGTCTGCCTACCTGCCTGGCTTTGCAACACAATCTCAGGGTTATTATCGAAGTGGTGCAACTCGCGTGCCTAAATATTAACTGAACAGAAATTGCATCAACCCCAAAGTGATACTTGCAAGACTATGTTTACATACACGTACGCATAAATACCAAAGTACGCACCAAAAGTTAAGTCTTTTGTACATGTACTGCATGGAGACTTTTTCCTACAAGTTGTGCTTGCCGGCACGGAAAATTTCGAACGTAAAGAACTCCAGTTACTCACGCATTGAAGGACTTCTTTTTCTCAGCTATAGCTAGCATATCTCGTTACTGTATAATTTGAGTAGGCTTGGAGAAACTCCTTGGCTCTTAGGTTTAACCCTTTCATACAGAATACGTAACCGGATAAACGACGATGGTGATGACTGTGTCGTTATATGCACTGTTCACACACGATGCCCGACTACTACGACAGCTAAGTATTAAAAAATAGTTGCAGCGCTCCTATGTTGAGAGGAGGCTGGCAGCACGGCTCGCGCGTGAGAAAGCTTGGAACCACTACGTCAACAAACGCCCACCGATTCCAGAGAGATCCTTTGATGAACCGATTCGAGGGGAAATGTCGTCTAGGCCATCTAGGCCGTTTAGACAATCTGCACCACCACTAATGAACTTGAGTCCCCCGGGGATCTTGGCTGGCTGCTAACGTCTAAGGAGTACATGAACCATAGTTGGCATATAACAAATAATAATATAATACGTATCAAATGATAGGAATAAAAGGCATATGCTATGCAACTTAAGCTCAGTCCTTGTATGGTGAAATGAATGTAATTGGTCTAGACAGTCTAGGCCATTTAGACAATCAGCACCACCGCTAATGGACTCGGGTCCCCCGGGTATCCTGGCTGGCTGCTAACGTCTATAGAGTACGTAAACCGCAGTTGACATATAACAAATAATAACAATAAAAATTCAAAGGATTAGAATGGAAAGAGTTTCTCTAAGCCTACATACCCTATAACTTGTGCGTTTTATTTCGGTTATGCTTTGAATTTGGTTATCGATGATACTTTGAAAGCATTCATTTCAACTTCCATGCCATGACCCATTTATTAGCAACGTTAGATCAGAGGGCACGGCGTGCCTCAATTTGTCTTGATGCAATCCAATGCGGACTCAAAAAAGAGCCCTGAAAACGTGCATTTGGGGGTGGATCTAGAGTAGTAAAAAATCAGAAAAAACCCCGCTCATTGTTGTAGTCGAAGCAACTCGTGGTAAATTGTTGTTCATTGAGCTCACGCATTTGACGCAAATAAAACACTGAATGGTGTGTCTATTCGGTTAATTAACTAAAAGTGATGTGAGTTTTTAGGATATCTGGGAACTTGTGCTTGGAAGTAGCAATTATTTGATGAACATTGAATGTTGTTTTAAGCTATCGAGCATAACTCCCAAAAGAGTATAAAACTCGTTCCACACCATCAGCGGTGGTTCCATAGCCTATATGGTGATTGCACAGGCGCCCTAAAAGACTATGAAGTTCAAATTGGCAAATCTAAATTTGAACTAGAGCTCTTACAAAGGAGCTCGAAATTGAGGGGCACCATTACTACGTTGCAATTGATCGAAATGCTAATATGCACACGCGTGAATTATTTTTGCAAAAATAGCTACACAGGTCATCAAACTAGAACTGAGTAAACCCATCTCCACAGCTTTATTTTTAATATATACAGGGCTCTATGCACAAACCACTTCCAGGCGATATAGACTTTGATAAGATCCGAATTTGAGTTTTGGCTTTTCTCTATTGCGGGCCACAGACATATGCGGAGTACACTTCACAAGGCCGGCCCGCGCGTATCAATGAATTTCTTATTCCAGATGTCTTTTTTTGAAAAACGAGGCAGTTTATATGAGCTATGTAATGGCCGCATCCGTGCTATGAAGGTTGATTAGAGCCAGGTGCGCATGCAGACTCATGTGCTATATACCTTAAAACTAGATTTGTGCATAAAACACTATTAGTGATGGTGCGTATTTAAAATGACCCTGATGTAGTATAGTATAATAAGAATAATTAATAATAACGAATCCTATAGAAGAAAAAAAAAAAACATTGTAAAAATATTTGTGTTATGTAAAATGGAGGTGCGAGATCTTAATGCGAGGACCAACATTTTAAAGGGGCTTAGGGCCCGCGAACATTGACGGTAAAGTGTCTCTTCCGGGCCCAGGCACCCACATGTGCATGTATGGAGGTAGGTTCCAGTTGCATGGAACTACGCGTGATTCTCGAACTTCAACGTAACAAAACAATGGCTTTATTGCCACATTGGCTTGACGCTCGATATCGAGATCTACTCATAATTAGTTCTAGCCAAGAAGTCATGAGAGAGACTTTGTCACAAACTTTGAAGATGCGCTACTTGCTTTATTTTTGATTATCATTACTATTTTGATATTCAGCCAGACATCATCAATTTCAGCAGCCAGCTACAATCCCGCAGGTGCGAACTCAGTAGTGGCGCTGGTGGTCTAATTGGTTTAGATGGCATTTCCCCTCGAAGTGAGTTTTTTTCAAAGGACATTTCCTCTAAGCTTTGAAACCTGCGGTACTTTCGTGATGTAGTGGATCTAAGCCCTCTGTCCCGCCAGCCGAGCCCCCAGCTTCTTCTCAGCGAAAGACTGCTGTGACTCTCAAAGTCGGTGAAGGATTTCCTTGTATCTTCCATAACCCTCTTGGCTGTAAGCACATAGGGGTAGGACTTATCTTTGAGAACGCTATACCTCTTCAACTTCCTGTCTTTTCGATTCTAGGATTTTCAGAGGTCGTTTCTGCAGGAACTTCCTTTTTTAATGCAAGGTGGTGGCATCCAGAGTCGTAGGTCGTCGATGCTGAGACGAAGCCTGAGGGCGTCAAGAGTGCTTCGATCTTTTGCACCAGACAACATAGTCATCATGGACTACAGCTTGAAGCGGCTGTTAATCCTTGTACAAAGAGGCTAGCTCAAGCTGCCTTTTACTTTCCTTGTTTAAACACAAGGCCAAGCACTCAGAATCTGGGGAGTGTAATCTGAGATACAATAGAGAGCGCTATACTGATTTACAATTCCATTTGGCTCAAATTTTAGCATACTAGCTAATGTGTATCCTCTTTTAGCATGCAGGCATTTTCTTCATGGAATGCTTTTGGGCTAGTGCTTCTTCGTTCATACTTTTTTTTCGTGTTTGGGCAGCTTTTTTTTTTGTTCATGAATAGCTGCAAAAGATCATACCAGATCTAAGCACTTGAGATCATGCATTGATCGATCTTATTGATAGATTGCCAAAAAATCCCGACAGCATTTGACGTACCAATCTAGCTAAACAAAAAACTGTAGGGACTAGCAAAAATACGAGTTTACTAAATACCCTCGAGAGGAATTTTCCTTTTAGCACTTGACGCTAATTGAAAACACCTCTGAATATTGTTTACTGTACTGAACCTTCCAGAGGCAACAACACCACAAGTCAAAGGAGTAGAAAAGGAGCATAGAGAAAACAAAACAAGAAGTTTAGAGCTTAGCATGTTTAAACACTTTCACTTGAAGAAACTTCTATATTAATTTGTTGATAGGTTTTTATTATTATTATTTGTTATATGTCAACTGCGATTTACGTACTCTATAGACGTTAGCAGCCAGCCAGGATACCCGGGGGACCCGAGTCCATTAGCGGTGGTGCTGATTGTCTAAATGGCCTAGACTGTCTAGACGACATTTCCCCTGGAACAGGTTCATCAATGGATCCCTCTGGGATCGGTGGGCGTTTGGTCACGTAGTGGTTCCAAGCTCTCTCCCGCGCAAGTCGGGC